>CAJFCZ010000453.1:0-12547 GCA_904066245.1 Eimeria sp. OTU-Y | reverse complement strand
AAACACGTAGGGAAAACAGCACCTTCAAGCAGACGGGGGGGTAACTTCCCGCCTGCCCCTGCAAACGATCTAGGAATGCAGTGAACAGTTTGCCGTGAGATGGAGGGCTCAGGCAACTAATAACACACTAAAAAGTTGCTCATACTCTGAACACAGCATAGCTTAAAGACTCTTGCCAAACAAAAATCACAAGCGTGTGCGACGGGTTCAGCTTTGTTTTGTGCTGCCCAATAGCCGCACGATAAGCTACAGATTCCGCTCCAGTTTGTGCAAGAGGCATGCGAAGGTTTACAATTTGTGTTGGTTCCAGCGTTGGCTACAACCTTCTACGCATCCCAGTCCCCTGCAAGACAAGTGCCATCGTAAATGACCGGGATGTCCACAAGCACTCCTGAACGTTTAGCACGCATCACCGCATTCTCCCTGCTGTCCGGCCGAGTACTGCACTGCACACATGGTACGTGAATAGCTCACTAAGGCCATTTTCAACCTCGCCCGGTGCGTCGGAAACGCATATGGTGGAGCGACGTACAGTTGTACACAAAATACATAAGGAAGAAACAGCTAGACCGAAGGCAATGCGTCCCGATTTTCTCACACTCCACCTCCACGGATCTGCAGCATCCACATGCACATTGGCGCCTACCATCAGACAGCCTCAAACGTAAACCCATAGCCGATTCACGTAAATGACTTTGATTATACGAGCGCACGTTCTGACAAAAGAGCGCGTGATCTAGTCCAAAAGGAGGGTTCCCGCAAGCTAGGAGGCCTCTTCACACGGGCTGCATAAGCTTATAGTGCTCACCCACGAAGGTTTATAAGCTCTCCCGCACGTACCGCGCATGCCTGCACACGCAGGAGGAGCTCATTTTAATCTGGCCAGAACGAACAAAGCCGCAAGCGTCGTAGCAACTGTAAAACGATGAGGTTAGCTGCACGAGGCGGCCTTCTCGAGTCGCTTCTTGTTGGAAAATCAACGAGAATCGGATGTATTAATATCATGCTGAAAACATTACATGTATGCAGAGAGCTTGTTTGCCTCCGTCCACTATTTTGGAATGCTATGAACACTTCGCCGTGCAGGGACGCGCTCTGGCGATGATCAACGACATATTCATGAATTGTTGCTACGGCGACAGCACAAGCGTTCAAACCGCCCTGCCAGACCAGAAACATCTGCACGCAGTATCCGCGGCGCTTCTTTTTGTGTCACCCGCTAGGCACACTCTGAGTCCCAAGCCCTGCGTTTTGTGTTTAACCTACATGGATGTACACACATTTACTGCTGGCCGCTTCTCTAGCTACAGCACGCTTTACGCTACTGCCGCCTACCGCGGAACAACTACCCTCACACATAAACACCCCTACGCACCTGACGCAAGTCACCGCGTAGTCCCTGCTGCCCCCTAGCCCATACCTTGCTGCGCATCCAATGAGTCAACAACTCGCTGGGATGGCTTGTAATGCGATATGCTGTCTCGCAGAAGCACATCAAGGCACCAAAACAGCCTGGCCCAATAGGTATACGTTAGAGCCGAACGAGCCTTCACATCTTTTCACACTGTGACTACACAAATCTTCACGCGTGCATATCCAACTTCAACGCCCTGTGTCCTACAAGCTGAAACGTAGTAGTCCGAGCAACAGCGTCATACAGGTGAATTCATTTGGAATGTTTCAGACTAGCTACGGGCTGCCCTAGTTGGTGAACGTCTGGCATATCCGCTACTGTGGGTAATTCCTATGTGCATACTTTCTGGCCAAAACGAAACGCAGCCGAAACGCCAGAGAAGGCATTGCCACACCGCAGGAGTAGGAGCACTCTAACAAGCTGCCGATGATTACACAAGACGTCTGTTGGGTCTCGCTGGCTCTGCATCAAACCCTGCGGGTACTCCTAACGGCGCAAGGACCTGCTTCTAACCAAGGGAAGCTAACAAAGCACAAACGCTATACCAACTGCAAAACGATACAGCTGGCTGCATGGGGCGCCCCTGCTCAAGTGCTTATTGAAAAGCCGGCGGAAATCGAAAATGCTAAACACGTAGGGAAAACAGCACCTTCAAGCAGACGGGGGGGTAACTTCCCGCCTGCCCCTGCAAACGATCTAGGAATGCAGTGAACAGTTTGCCGTGAGATGGAGGGCTCAGGCAACTAATAACACAACACACTAAAACGTTGCTCATACTCTGAACACAGCATAGCTTAAAGACTCTTGCCAAACAAAAATCACAAGCGTGTGCGACGGGTTCAGCCTTGTTTTGTGCTGCCCACTAGCCGCACGATAAGCTACAGATTCCGCTCCAGTTTGTGCAAGAGGCATGCGAAGGTTTACAATTTGTGTCGGTTCCAGCGTTGGCTACAACCTTCTACGCATCCCAGTCCCCTGCAAGACAAGTGCCATCGTAAATGACCGGGATGTCCACAAGCACTACTGAACGTTTAGCACGCATTACCGCATTCTCCCCGCTGTCCGGCCGAGTACTGCTCTGCACATGTTGTGTTTCAGCAGCTGTCGTTTATCTAGGATTCTGTCTCGGGGAATCATGTTGTTGCGATGAGACATCCCGCGTCGGTATACACAAGAGCGCAGCAAGGCCAAAGCAAAACGAGTCCCCGGTCGTTTCACACTACAATGTCATTAACCTGCAAGCATACGCATGATGATGCATGCCTGCATGAACTGGCATCAGGAAGATTGAAAGCTACCAGTACCTATAAAGGCGCCGGCCCGTCGAGTTCACCTCCATGTGCATACTTGCTGGGCACCAAAGCTCATGGAAACGACAACAAAAAAAGCTCGGCCAAAATCCGGCAGCAGCTGCGAGCACACAGGCGGCAAAATCGCACAAGGCCCACGCATGAAAATCCTGTATCCCTCTGCCGAATACTGCCAAAACGTGTACTCACACAAGCAGGCGGGATTTAATTTACCCAGGGCTTACACTCCACGGGAGCGTTTACTGCCAGCTGCAGAACGGCGGAACCCGCTCCATCGGGCGTACTCAACAAACCGCTTCGCGTGAGAAGATATCGGGAAGCGAAAATATTCGTGGCTTACGAGAACCACCACGTCCGGGCAGCCTGAAGGCCTGCTTCCCCCCTGCATCTGTTCGCGATGTTGGAGCGCCTGTCACCTTACCGCTCGCTGGTGAAGTCGAACCGAAATCAGTTCCATATCCATAAGCTGCACCTGCTCCGAAGGAAGCATCCCCTATTTAGCCTCGCCAAGCCGGAAACACCTGCCCGCTCTACGGGTAATGCTTCCTTGTGTGCTACACAGTAGCTACTAAATGAACATTATGTTCAGCAATTCTTCCAACAATCATCATGAGTGCTCAAACACTTCGTGTTCGCCAAGCCTTCCGCTGTACGTACTTCAATTTTCCGATTCTTTGCAAAATAACAGTCGTGATGCATGGACGCAATGGTCGTCAATACCACTACGCGTTTGGCGCACATCACCGCGTAGTCGCTTCTGCCTCCTATCACGTAGTGAGCTGCATATGATCTGCCGTACCAGTTCACGGATAGAGTTTGCGATGTGTGCCACTGTCTTGAAAACTCATAGTGCAGAGCCAAAACGCACTGACACAGTTCGATGCCGAAAAATGTGCACGGCTAAAGCTCAACCAGCCCTCACTTACTTTCCCTCATACAGCAACTGCATGAATCTGCAAGTATGCACTTAAACATTGACGCAGTTCATCAGCCAGCTGGCCGTAACTGTAACAGTTACCATAACCATCTCAAGACGATGACTATGTCTATAAGTGCATACTTTCTGGACAACGCACCAAGCAGTCGCAACGCCAGAGCAGCCGTCGAAGCACCGCTGCTGTAGACGATCGCGTACAAGCTGCTTACCCCCATGATGCTCTCACATGCAGGTTGCCTAGCCCCCTTCCCCAAACCTGCGTATACCCCTATCAGCAGAAGGAGATCATTTCAACCCGGCCAAAGGAACCTAGAGCAGTTTTCATGCCAATTTCCAGATGATGCAGCTGCCTGCATAGGGCGCCCTTGTTTGAATCGCCCCTTGCTCAGAGACCAGCAACAGCCGTAGCGTTTAGTCGTGGAGGGAACGCCCCGTACTTGCACATTGACGGCCTGCTTTCCAGTTGCCTCTGCCTACTATGTTGGAGTGCTATCAACACTTTGCAGTGATACGGCGAACTCAAACGATGGCCAGTGGCACACCCATGAATAATAACTATTTCGAACACAAAACAGCTCAAATTGCTTCCATCAATTGAAGCCACTGAAGCCACCGGCCTCCACTACGGGCTTTTCACTCAGTCGTGCATTCGTTTGTGTTACCCAAAAGCTACATAGTGAGCTACGAGCACCGCGTTCTTTCGTGCAGGCAGCTTGGTCATTCACCCCATTCGCGTTTTGCAGCCTACCAGACGCCGCCTACGTGGGGTATTTCTCCACAGGACAAACGCCATCATAAATGGTCGGCCTGGCCACCGATACAATTTGACGTCTGACCAGAATCACATCAGACATCCCCTCGTAGCGGCTGCTGCCTAATTCCATGTACGGTGCTGCATATACTGCTTCGTAGGCTAACTGATGTCGTTTGTAATGTCTTATGCTCATTCGCAAACGCATATCCTAGCGAAGGACTGCCTCTCCCCAGTATAGGTCAAAGCAAAACGGGGCTGCAGCAAAATGAGTTCCTGCTTGATGCGCTGCTGCTCCGTACTTTGGCAGACATGCAGATGCGCATTCCTGCCAGCCATCATACTGTCTGTGAAACAGCAGTAACCATTACTGCACCAACCAGATGACTTGCTCTTAAGTGTATACTTGCTAGAAAAAACAGTGCGTGAACTTAACCCATACAAGGACATACCACGCCTCGGCCGTAGACCTGCTCATATAAACCGCACTGTTCCACGCTGCTCGCGCATGCAGGTCCCGTAGCTCTCCACTAAATACTGCTTACGCTCCTATCTACAGATGGAGCTAGTTTCAACCACGGCGAGTGCACGTCACCTACTGCAAAATGATGCAGCTAGTTGCATGGAGCGCCCACATCGAATCGTTTCTTGTTGGCACACCAACTACAACTGAACCCGTTCAAGGCTTACGGAGGCATCTGCTTCCAGAGCAATAGCCGGCCTCCTGCTTGCCTGTGGGCAGGATGCTGCAGTGCTGTAAGCACTGTGCCGTGCAATGCTGTGTCCCCAAAACAATCAGTCACAGAACCATGAAGTGCGCATAGTTTTGTCACAAAACAGACGAAATAATATCTCCAATCCAGAGGCAGCTCCCGGCTCGACGATTCCGCCTTCTTTAGCTTAATGGAGTGCCTACGCAATGCGCCACAAGTACCGTTTTCTTCCGTGTAGGCTCTGGACTAACTTACAGAATTTGTGTTGCCCAGTCCGCCAGCTAAGTCCAGCGCCTAATTGCTCTCGTTTGCCGGCGAACATCTACACAACTCCGTGTGCGTTACTTTTTGACGATCTAGATGACAGTTCTGGCCGTACGCCCAACAAAAATGTCTGAAACAAATCAGGGCGCAGTTGTTGTTGTCGCTTCCCACGTAATGCGCTGCTAGTCCACGGAAATAGTATGTGGGGCCGGACGCTGCCGCGCAAACGCATTTTCCAGCGTGGAAACTCCTCGGCTCGTTAGGTGCCCGCAAAGCGCTAAGATGCTGAAAAATGCAGGGTTTAGCTAGAGCATGCTTCTACGTCCTCACATGCTGCAATTCCATAAGTGTGCGCGCATTCACATTCACATTTATGCATCTTCTCATAAAATGTGAAACGTAGGAAATACCATAACTGCGGCAAAGCGATGGGCTTGTTTCGCGTGCTGCATGGGGTCTACAAACTGTTCCACCTGTTCGCATCTGCACCAATCTAACTCATAATAATGTGCATACTTTCTGGCAGAAACAGAGTACAATCGCAACGCCTGTGAAGGCTCCGTCACCATGTCGCCGCAGGCGCGGTCATGCAAACTGCATAATGCCACGATTCTAATGCGTCCGGGATAGCCAGATTTCCATCAATCACTGCATACATTCCCATAGGCCGGTTGGTTCGAGATAGTATGGACAGACCAAGTGCAAGCGTAATAGTAATTGCAAGGAAATGCAGTTGTCTGCATGGTAGCGTCCTTGTTAAAGCACTTCTTGCAAAGCCAACGCGAATCCGGAATATATGGGCACTGTGGGGAACATGGTGTGCATGAAGGCTGAGAGACTGCTTCCTGTTTGCGTCTGCCTACTACGGTGGGGTGCCGTGACACGCTTGCCATGATATGGCGAGCTCGAGCAAAAGCCAGTACCACGTCCATCAGTTATTCAAATTAGGGAAAGAGAGTATCTCAAAAATTAAGTAGGATCGTTTGCGACGTCTAACTATATTTCGCATGCGAATATCACAGCGCGGAAACGCCAGCCAATGCAGACACCAAAGAAGAGCATGGCCGAAGTAGAGAATACTCCCTTTTTCCCTAGTAACGCAGCTTAATGAATGTGCATGAATCTACACATGCACATGTGCATGCTTTCATACTGCCTGTAACGTAAAGGTGTTCATAACCCCGCCGCCCGTATGTAGATGTTTTTATGAGAGCACTTCGTAGGCAAGCAGCGCGCTATCTCAACACCACAGAGAGCTTCGCCACATCTCGGTTGCACACGCACGCACGCGCGTTGCATCAACTCACAAGGCTTCCACATGAAGTTCCCCTACATCCCGGCCAAATGCGGACTGTATATACTGCTAACGGCTCACCGAGCTAGTCCTAACGCAGGCAACCAAACCGAACGCAACCTTGATGTTAAACGCAGGTGGTGGAGCCCGTTCCATCGGGTGCACTCAACAAACCGCTTCGCGTGAGAAGATATCGGGAAGCGAAAATATTCGTGGCTTACGAGAACCACCACGTCCGGGCAGCCTGAAGGCCTGCTTCCCCCCTGCATCTGTTCGCGATGTTGGAGCGCCTGTCACCTTGCCGCTCGCTGGTGAAGTCGAACCGAAATCAGCTCCATATCCATAAGCTGCACCTGCTCCGAAGGAAGCATCCCCTATTTAGCCTCGCCAAGCCGGAAACACCTGCCCGCTCTACGGGTAATGCTTCCTTGTGTGCTACACAGTAGCTACTAAATGAACATTATGTTCAGCAATTCTTCCAACAATCATCATGAGTGCTCAAACACTTCGTGTTCGCCAAGCCTTCCGCTGTACGTACTTCAATTTTCCGATTCTTTGCAAAATAACAGTCGTGATGCATGGACGCAATGGTCGTCAATACCACTACGCGTTTGGCGCACATCACCGCGTAGTCGCTTCTGCCTCCTATCACGTAGTGAGCTGCATATGATCTGCCGTACCAGTTCACGGATAGAGTTTGCGATGTGTGCCACTGTCTTGAAAACTCATAGTGCAGAGCCAAAACGCACTGACACAGTTCGATGCCGAAAAATGTGCACGGCTAAAGCTCAACCAGCCCTCACTTACTTTCCCTCATACAGCAACTGCATGAATCTGCAAGTATGCACTTAAACATTGACGCAGTTCATCAGCCAGCTGGCCGTAACTGTAACAGTTACCATAACCATCTCAAGACGATGACTATGTCTATAAGTGCATACTTTCTGGACAACGCACCAAGCAGTCGCAACGCCAGAGCAGCCGTCGAAGCACCGCTGCTGTAGACGATCGCGTACAAGCTGCTTACCCCCATGATGCTCTCACATGCAGGTTGCCTAGCCCCCTTCCCCAAACCTGCGTATACCCCTATCAGCAGAAGGAGATCATTTCAACCCGGCCAAAGGAACCTAGAGCAGTTTTCATGCCAATTTCCAGATGATGCAGCTGCCTGCATAGGGCGCCCTTGTTTGAATCGCCCCTTGCTCAGAGACCAGCAACAGCCGTAGCGTTTAGTCGTGGAGGGAACGCCCCGTACTTGCACATTGACGGCCTGCTTTCCAGTTGCCTCTGCCTACTATGTTGGAGTGCTATCAACACTTTGCAGTGATACGGCGAACTCAAACGATGGCCAGTGGCACACCCATGAATAATAACTATTTCGAACACAAAACAGCTCAAATTGCTTCCATCAATTGAAGCCACTGAAGCCACCGGCCTCCACTACGGGCTTTTCACTCAGTCGTGCATTCGTTTGTGTTACCCAAAAGCTACATAGTGAGCTACGAGCACCGCGTTCTTTCGTGCAGGCAGCTTGGTCATTCACCCCATTCGCGTTTTGCAGCCTACCAGACGCCGCCTACGTGGGGTATTTCTCCACAGGACAAACGCCATCATAAATGGTCGGCCTGGCCACCGATACAATTTGACGTCTGACCAGAATCACATCAGACATCCCCTCGTAGCGGCTGCTGCCTAATTCCATGTACGGTGCTGCATATACTGCTTCGTAGGCTAACTGATGTCGTTTGTAATGTCTTATGCTCATTCGCAAACGCATATCCTAGCGAAGGACTGCCTCTCCCCAGTATAGGTCAAAGCAAAACGGGGCTGCAGCAAAATGAGTTCCTGCTTGATGCGCTGCTGCTCCGTACTTTGGCAGACATGCAGATGCGCATTCATGCCAGCCATCATACTGTCTGTGAAACAGCAGTAACCATTACTGCACCAACCAGATGACTTGCTCTTAAGTGTATACTTGCTAGAAAAAACAGTGCGTGAACTTAACCCATACAAGGACATACCACGCCTCGGCCGTAGACCTGCTCATATAAACCGCACTGTTCCACGCTGCTCGCGCATGCAGGTCCCGTAGCTCTCCACTAAATACTGCTTACGCTCCTATCTGCAGATGGAGCTAGTTTCAATTACGGCGAGTGCACGCCACCTACTGCAATATGATGCAGCTAGTTGCATGGAGCGCCCACATCGAATCGCTTCTTGTTGGCACACCAACTACAACTGAACCCGTTCAAGGCTTACGGAGGCATCTACTTCCAGAGCAATAGCCGGCCTCCTGCTTGCCTGTGGGCAGGATGCTGCAGTGCTGTAAGCACTGTGCCGTGCAATGCTGTGTCCCCAAAACAATCAGTCACAGAATCATGAAGTGCGCATAGTTTTGTCACAAAACAGACGAAATAATATCTCCAATCCAGAGGCAGCTCCCGGCTCGACGATTCCGCCTTCTGCAGATTAATGGAGTGCCTACGCAATGCCCCACAAGCATCGCTTTGCTCCGTGCACGCGCTGGGATACTTCGCAGAATGTGTGTTGGCCAGTTCGTCGGCCAAGCCCAGCGCATCGTTATGCCGTAACGGACCATAAATATAACTCGCTTCTTGACACAAACCACTTCGCAGTCGTTGCTGTCTCTAGCGCGTATTGAGGTGCACGTATACTGCCTCCCTAGTTCAGGGAGATAATTTGTGATGCTAGATTTTCTCTCACGAACGCACGCCGCAGCATCTGACCTTCCCTCCGCAGTATATATGAAAGCAAGGTAAGGCAGACGCAAAACAAGCTCCTGACTTGCTCTCACGCTGCACCTCCATATGCCCGCATGCACATACACATAAATGCTGACTGTGGAAGCGCTTATGGAACGCGCGTGAACCATACCATTACGCATAGGTACACTTGTCAAATGCGTTTGCATGTGCATACTTCCTGGGCAAACGAATACTCGACCGTTCCGATAGAGGGGCCTTCGCCATACTTTGGCTGTTGAGTAGCACACAAATCTCCTGCGCCAACGGCTTTCACACATGTAGGCTCAGTAGCAGCCTACCAAATACTGTGTACGTTCATATGGGCAATCCGAGCTAGCCTGAGCAAACAAGCCAAACGCACGCTTAATACCAAGCGCAAGCGGTGCCGCTATTTGCATTTAGCCTCCAATCCGATTGGTGCCTTATTAAAACAGCAGAGTCGAGATTGTTCAAGTTGTGTGGGAAACATCACGCACATGCAGATCCAGGGCCCGTTTTCCGCTCGCCTCTAACTGCTGCACTAGAAAGCCATGAATATTTTGGCGTTAGGTGACGAGCGCTACAAATAAAGTACCGACACATTCATAGACTGCACCTAGGCCGAAACCACGAACAGCTCAAATAATCTGTGCGAGGTATAGGTACCCTATTACCCTAAACGTTCCCCTTTCTTTTTTGTTTGCGAACAGGAACTTAAGGAGTTACGGGCTCCGCGTCCCGTCGCCCGACCTCCAGGGGTATTTACAAAATTCGCGTTTGTCGCGCCGGCTGTCGCTTTATGCCATTTTCTTTCGAGGCTTTTAACAGACTAACCACCGCCAAACTTAAGCAGGCTGGCCGGGAAGCTCCATTAGATGCTTGGAACCACTGGAGCAAATCACTGTGTCGTGGCTACAGCCGCCTACTACGTATTCAACTGCACAGTCACCAGTTTCCTGAGGATCGCTTGCGCTGTCGGACTTTGCCGCATCATATCATATGCTAGCGCCAAATCACCGCGCCAGCGTAGATGATAGAAAACCGCACGGTTAAGTACATGCAGAGTGCTAGTCCACAAATATGCGCACATGCATATATACCTCTGTGCATGTCCTCATACAAGCTTGAGCACAATAGTAGCCGCAACATGACCGGAAAGATGAATTATTTTTGCACTCTTCAGAATAGATAAAAACTGTTCTCGTTGTTCAACATCTGGCATCTGCGCCCCTCGGGGTCCTTAATAGGGGCATACTTGCTGGGCAACACAGCGCGCGACTGCAACTCCAGACGAACTACCGTCTCACTGCGGGCGTAGGCTCACGCACAGAAGCTATATAACCCCAAGATGTTTACGAATGCGGGTCTGCTAGCGGTCCGCCAAATATTGTGTAAGCTCCTATCAGCAGACAATACGAGATTTAATAAATCCAAGCGAACTATTGGCAGGCTTGTTTCCAACTGCTGAATAATGCAAGCGGCTGGACGGTATGGCGTTACCGCATCCCTTCTTGCTGGAAAACTAGCAAGAATCGGACACGTTCAAGCCGTCCGGGCGGCAGCATTCGCGTGTAGAACGAGGGTCTGCCACGCACACGCCTGTGCCAACGCTGGTGAGGTGCTACAAACGGTTTGCCGTTTGATGCCAAGCGGGAATAAAGTCAGTGCTGCATCCGTAAGCTGCACCTAATCAAACACCTAGCAGCCTAAATAATTGCGCCAACCCAAAAGCCTGCACTGCAGTTTGTGCATTCTTTCGCGTTACCATACAGCTAAAAAGAAGCTACGGCTTCCGTGCCATTTCTTGCAAAACGCGAAAGCATTCACCTAGTTTCTTCCTTCATCGTCGTCCACAGCCCGCCTTCACCTGCTCCCTCTTCCACACGACGCACACGATACTCAAAGCCAGTACAGCTAAAATGTTGACCCTTATAACCGAATCTCCCTGTAGTCGCTGGTGTCTCGCATCTCGTTTCGCACTGCACATATACAGCATCACCAGTTAACTGAGATCATTTGTAGCGTCTTGCCCTCATTTCTGAATGCATATCACATCGTAGCGGATGCCCCTGACCATCAGATAGCCAACGCGAGCGCTAATAAATCACGACGAGCGCTCACTGATTGTCACGCTGCAGCTTCACAAATCTGCACGCGTGTATATACATATCCACGCCTGCTTTCACAAATCCTCGAGAGTATCAGTACTCACAAACGCGAAAAGCAGGGGATCTTGCCCCTTAGTGCATACGTCCTGGGAAACGAAAACGGCAGGAGCCAGAACAGCACGTACTGCTTCACCGCACCAACGTAGATGCACGCTGGCGAGTTCCATAACCCCTAAATGCTCGCACATGCACGCCCCATGCTTCCTGCCCACTTCAGTGTGTATTCTACCAGCAGACAGCTGTTATTCGAACCAGCGCTAGCAAACAAATCCGAAGCTTTATACTGACTGCAACGCAGTGCAAGGGGCTGCATGGGGCGCAACTGCCGAGTCTTAGAAGAACAGCGAGAATCGGAGCTGTCCAAGACAGGCGGAGGAGGTCACGTGGGGGCAAACCTAGAACCTGGTTCCCGCTTGTTCCTGCCTACTATTTTGTAGTACCATGGACGCTCTGCCGTGTGGTGCCAAGCTTTGACAGTGAAGCAATCATGAATCGCAGATATTTCAAAGACAAAACAGCTTAAAGATTCCCCCCAAACAAGAATGCCTGCGTGCCCTACCCGCCTTCCTTACACTTGTATCACCCAGCCGCTGTACAATGAAATACGCGCTTCACATCTTGTTGTGCGAGCGCCATAAGTACCTACAAAGTTCGTATTGGCGGCACCATCGGCAGCGGCCTGTCTCATATCTTCCGCAGGCCTCCAACCTCTGTACAAAATAGGGCTGCCCGGCAATGCTAATAGGCGCTTGACCCAAGTTACCGCTTAGCCGCTGCTGTGAATACTTGCTAGGCTGCACTAGGTTGCCTTACCAGCTCGCTGGGATCCTATGCGACCTCACATATCGTCCCAGAAACCCTTATAGAGGCTCCAAAATTCGCATCGCTACAGCAAAACGAGGTCCCGTTCCGTCTTACACTGTAAGTCCATATATATATATATATATATATA
>CAJFCZ010000452.1:0-12554 GCA_904066245.1 Eimeria sp. OTU-Y | reverse complement strand
AGTTATAAAAGAGGCCAAACTGATACTCAGCCGATGGTACATAGGTACAGAGGTCAGCCAAATCAGGTTTAGTAGGAATCTCGTCCACTCCCAACACGCAGTATATCCTGTCATTCTGCTCCTTATCCTTTTGGCATGCTTCAGCTGCCTCTTTTGCCTGAGAGTACAACATGCAGCTTTCATTTTCTACCAGAAAGGCGTCTGGATGCCCAGAGATGAAGTCTACGACTTCTAGCTCCTTGTCCTTGCAAAGTGCTTCTCCTCCAAAAGCGCCATTAGAACTCAGTTGTTTCAATGACAACTGTTGATATCCATCTGTAAGACACGAGTTCATACAGGTTGTGCGCTTCTTCGCCGATATTTCGCCAAGGCCGCGGGTACGCTACAGCGAGTCACACGAGCTACCGTTGTAAGACTAAACAGGAAGAATTTGGAGTGTGTAGATCAACTGCAACTAGTGACATGCTTCCAGCATTTACCGTATTGTTCTACAGGAGAGATGGCTGGTCGAGTGCCTGCATGACGCCGTAACACACGCAGCAGAGTTCAAAACTTACGCTCCTTTAAGCACCCATCAGATGATTTGCAGAGGATATTCTACGACGCGCCTTGGAAGACCCGACCCAATTCGGGAGCGTGGGAGAGCTAGTAGCAATTGCAGCCCGGGGTCAGTTCCCTGCAAGTGTGAGTTACTCAGAATTTGAGCAGTGTTATCAGGATCAGGGGTACGCACCGAAGGAACACTCAAGTCGAAGTGCGGCAAGTATGGATGGGTCTACTTCTGGCTGATCCCCCAGTTCTCTGCTCTCCCAGAATTCGGCGAAGCACATGTACGGGTTAGAACAGGTAAGGAATTGCGTAGCCGCCTCACGTTTCCAAATCCCCTCGCACACAAAACTGCATTGGCGTTCTATGGTTGTGCTCCCGCTAGGCCTGCATTTCGGACCTCCATTCTCGTGGTATGTCGCCGAGCGAACTGGGGAAAGGAGATACAAAAAACACTCAAAGAGACTGTGCTGAGAGCCAGTGACAGCAACATTACACCAACAAATAATGAAAGCGGTGCCCCCTCAACCCAGGCGGGAAATAGGAATGGTACGTTGTACATAAAGCAAATGCTCATAATGCTCGTTTTTTCTTCTAAAAGTAAAGACAAGCATTTGTGAGCAGACAGTGCAACTGTGCATCGAACTTACGCCGGTCGGCGTCGACAAAAGCAGCGCGCACTCCAGGAGCTGCAGCAAGTAGTATATGAGGGAGCCCAGAAAAGAAAAGAAATATTCGTTGCATTGCCATCCTGGATCCTCCTCATTATCGTTCCAGGATGGTGGATCGGGTCACCTCTTAGGGTGGTGCCAGACTGAGAACCGAGTGGAGGGTCATCGATGTCGTGCTACGCACAACGATGCTAGTTGCGGCGCTCCTTCGAACTATAAAGAAGAATGTAATAGCTTAATTGTATTGTAAATGGAATATAATAAAGAATAAACAATAATTCAAGCCACAAAAAGATAATGACTGCCTAATGATGGCAGTTCCGATGACAGCTAGTTGTGTGGCTGGTCATGCGCTGCGGGGGTCCTGCTCAAGGGCCAAAGACGCAACCTGCAAATGTTGTGGACCGGGGCGGTCATGCAGCTCAGTTTGTTATGTCTTTGAGTTAAATTCTTTAAAAAATCTAATTTAATATGATAACTGCAACGTATGGGAGCTATTTGTTAGGCCCTAAAGGCCTCTTTACATCTAGGCCAAAGATACCAGTGCATGCCCTCTGCTAAAATCGAAGCGCACTTACTGCAATCGATAGCTACTTTCTGAAGCGGAAAATAATGAAGCCACAGAATCCGGTCTTCGTAAGCCTGCAGAAGTAGGTTGGGGTTTCTAAGGCCCCCAGTGTGGCAGACACGGGTAGTCTCCCCGACTTGCGGCAGGAAGGAGGAGCCAGCACTGCCGACTAGCCAGAGTGCCACTTGGTGGTAGTGACGAACGCTGCTTTTGTAATGTTTTCCGTATTTCATTGTACTGAACCTCGCTCTAAAAGGGGAGGAATTTGGTACTAACACCACAAAGGTGCATGCAACAAGGCGGAAGGTGTGTACAATCGACACAAAAGTGAATGCGACATCCCCCTTGGCGTCAACGGCCTTTGTGTACGGGAGACGATTCTCTAAGGATGAGATGCTCTAACGCTGCCCCACACAGTCTACCTGCGTAGGCAATGGTAAATAAGTTCAGCTAACAGTATATAATGATTGTTTGGAATTATAGCTGGGTCAGGTTCGTGGTAATGCCCCCCCATGCTGAGTGAGGCCTTCGATTTGTGCATTGGAAACGGTGCGTTACGATGGGCCACGCCCGGTAGTCCCCGTTGAACCGTAAGATACGAAGGCTACGTTAAACGCCGGTTTCTCTGTAGTCCCGAGATTGAGGGTTATTCAGAATTTAGATTTAAAGTGGTGCACCCGCGTGGGGAGAGCGATGGTGTATTGACCCCACCTTGGTAGACCCTGGACCTCTTATCACCACGGAGTAGTGCAGTCCTATACAATGGTGAATCAGAACAGAAGAGTGTAGGCGTCTTCACAGGAAGCGCATGCAATCAAGCTGAGAAGTGGAAGTAAGCAATCCTTCTCCCGAATGGTGTGGCAATGTGACGCCCGTCGTAGGGAGGGGCAATGGCTGGGTGTCTTGGGGCGTTCTGTCTCCATTTTGCCTTCCCTGTGTATTCAGAGTCCTAATAGTAACGCTGGTTTTACGGCCAACTTTATTTATTTTTCGTCTGGAGAGTTAGCCCGCAAATACGCAATGAAGTACACCTAAATATCTTGAGAAAAGCACGTATACATACACATCTACACATTGCATTTAAACACTAAATTTTGTGCTTTTTGAGGCGCTTGACTTATTCTTTATCGATGCAGCCCATGTTTTGGAGGTGCGAATGACGAAAAATGAAACGAGGGTCTTCAATCTTATCCAACGTTCGTCATGTTTCGCAATAGAGTCAAAATACCTGAAGATCAGAGATGCAAAGGGTTCTCAAAAAGCAGCTGACCCCTCATGACGTCCCCGAGTGCCAAGTGCCAAGTTTGTAACACCAACCTAAGCACGTGGGTTTGGGGGAAGATGTGGCGCGCTGAGAGGAGTTGCAACGCACTTCGCAGCAGCTAGTGCTGCAAAACTGCCCCATACGTAAACACAACTACCCACCCACCCCCTTTTGCTTCCTGCAGTAACACTCTGGACAGGCAATATGCACTTTCCCAGAAATCCACAGGCAGTCTGGTGAAATAGAGATATAGGTACCCACTTCACACAGACTGTATAGTGGACATTGCTCTTTGTTGCCGTTACTAGTCTACCCTGCAGATACATGCGCAGGTGCGCTCATGCCATGTCTACGTCACTCAGGAGATGACCCTTGAATAGCCATAAAATAAGGAAAAACAGCTTTAATTGTATTATAAATCCTGCCACTCCAGTTTCGTATCCCCGTGAACGCGTCTGCAATAACTGTGTGGCCTGGCTCAACGCAAAAGACACATATCCGCTTCTAGATATGTCTTCCCGGCTTTCTGGGTACTGAAATCGCTGGCTGCTCTTGCTGACATCTTTGAGTTCCCCGCTGGGCGGGTCTGGCATTCGCAGTCCCGATATCCTTAGGGCCTAAATACGGGGTATTTCCAAACCCACATCTTTCCTTCTCAGCTAGGGCCGTGGAAGTGCTTTTCTTCTACTCTGAAAAGGCATTCCAGTGTCTCAGGAAATTCAACTATTCCACGCCTTAGTTCCCTATCGGCGACCGAGTGTCTCTTTCGGCGGGATAGTCCTGCTATCCCCCAGGGAGGGGCCATCTGCTCTGAGTCCATATTGGGATGCTGTTCTTTAATGATTGATACTTCTCGACACAGCGTCTTATCGACACCTTCCCTTGCTTACGTTTCCTCCTCAGTTTTCCCATCGGCTATTCCTTTGCAGATCTGGAAATAAACCCCCATCGCAGCGCCTGCCTGAAGGCATCCACAGGTCCGGTGTGTTTGTGAAACGTGTAACCCTTGCTTACAGATTGCCACCATCGCCGTGAGCCGCCTTCTAGTTTAAAAGATAATAATAGCTGCAGATCTTCCGATGTGTTTTGAAGGCGGATGCATATCTCGGGGGGTTCAAGGAAGTCCTCCACCGTCTCCGCATCGCAGTGCCGTCCTGTATGGGTGGCCGGCAAATGCAGAACATTCTTCATGGATTGTAATCGGGGAAGAAGCACGTATCACCTAACATGAAGAAACTGAGCTTTTCCCAGCTTGGAGACGCTTCCGAAGGTTGGTCTCCTACCCTGTAGAGAGCATTTCATCGTCAATCTCCCTTATGTTTAAGAGAAAAAGGCCAGGGTTTTGGCAACCCTCTAAGGGGAGCCTTCCAATTCTTGTTTGTTTATGTATGGGTACTAGTGTTTTGATTTAAGGGCATGTGGAAGTGTACGTACCCACTCCGCATAGGCCATGCCACAAACCGTTTAGGCGGTTTACTAAGCGGGAGTTCCACTGGGCCAAACCAGATGGGTAACCTACCAAATCGGTAGAGTGTCACTTCTTTTGACACTGAATTCTTTCCAGAGGGCAGAGGTAATAGAATAGCACAGCTGATCATGCCGATATGCCCCAAAAAGCTCGAGGTGGGTGGGCGAGCAAGCCGCGAAATCAGCCTGTGGCCTCAAAAGGCTACAGCACACGCTGAGGATCGTTGCCGTAGCCGTACTCTAGCCCTGAATCCACCTTTTACTATGCCCATCCCCTGTCGTTGTCTAAGTGGCAGGCTTCTGTTATTTGGGTGGTTATTGTGTGGGATTCCATTGCCCTCAAACCGTTGCTGCGCTGTATGTCATCTGCTGAGTCGGCAAGCAAGCTCATTAAGTGCTTTCGAGGCAGAAGCATCATTTAGGTTGTACGTTAAGGCGTCAAGCACATGGAGATGCAGGGATCCTGCCGGCAGTGCCGGCACATCTGACTATTATGTTGAGTGCACTCGCATGTACTTTCTGAGGGCCCTAATGCATAGGCGGCGTTGACGTATTCCCCCTATATCAATGCATAACTTAAATTCTTTGTCCCGTGAAAATAGATTTAGGATGGTAACAACACAGGAAAAGAAATAAATCCATGTTCCTTGCGTGTATGCGATAATTAAAGACAGCTTCCTGTCATGAAGCGCCTTAGGTCCAGTACACTCTTAGGAGTTCCAGTTGAACGGAGCTTCATCCCGCGGCCAAGGTAAATCGCCTCAGCATCAAGAAGCCAGAAAACAACCAACTGTATCCCCAAGACGTCTAGCGTTTGATCTAATTTAGTGTGTAGCTCAATCTCGCTCAGCGGCCAGCAAGCATGCTATACCGTGCGGGTAAACTATCAAGAACTTGTGTCTCGGTAGATGCTGGACAAATGCGATGGCTACTCCTTGACCATATTCACCAGCTCTACGTACCGGCCACGTAGACCTAGTACTTTCTGCACGTCTACACTGTGCTGAATGAACCAAAGCACGAATACGATGCCAACAACTGTTCCAACGATAAGCATAATTAGCATCGTAATCATCATCTGACGCCGTTCCGTTTCAATGTCATCCGCCACTGAAAAATGAGCAAGTACACACAACACACAACCGAATTTATGTCCAAGGTACAGCGCCCTGAAGAACAATGTGGAGTGTGGCACTTCGCCTCAGAATTGCCATCCAAAGCGACCTGGATCAGCAACCTACCCACGCAGAAAACCGAAGAAAACTGATCAGACGAGCAATGATCTTCTGCGGTGACAGGATTGAAGTCCGCAACGCTATCCTTAAATGTACGCGTCTCGCAGTCGAAAACCGCGAAGTCAGCCAGGGGAATAACAGCTGAATCACAGCAAACATGCTTTAAACATGAACCCTTCCATGTTCATGCAATATTTTCAAAGTGGTAATCATGGCCCACCGAGCACCTCAGCTTGCGGCTAAGAGTTGCAACTGCCACACAGTTCCAATTTGGGGCGCCTACCGACGCTCTCTTCTTGGCATAGAGCCATCATTTCCTGGTTCCACAACGAGCGTGATGCTTCTGCTTCCGCAAGCGTACATGGTCTTGTGTATGAAGGGCATCTACATGTCCTATACTGCAAACAATATCACCAAAGCATGTACGGTTTGCAATAGGGCACCGTAGAGAAGCTTCGAGTGAATCCAACAAAAGCAGTGTACATCTCCTGTTCGCTGTGCATGCTCGGCATGTGCAGAGTCTCTGAAGGTCTAGCCAGAAGTCGAATTCTCACAGTTGGATCAAACCGTGTTGTCACTTTAACCCCAGTCATATTGTAGATTTCGCAAGCAATGTCGGTGTCCCCTTGAGTGGGGCTTTCTGTAGTGGTGGTAGTATCGGCACTGTCGGGACTCCACGTTGCATGGGATGGCTCCGGCTTGGGTGTTATCAAAAGCGTGAGCGCTGGTTCTGAATCATCTGGAGGAGAGCATAAGGCGCACAGAGGAAACATCTGATCACCTGGTGCAAGAGGATGGTTATGACGCGCTTGTCTTTGCACTGGAAGTAGGGCACCTCGTTCCGTCGTAATCTCGTTGACACACAAGAGATATTTGGTTACTGACTTAATTTCTTAGTTAATGAAAGCAAATGCAAGTGAGACAACTCCATACATTGACGCAAAACGTACCACAAATTTTTTGGAAATTGCAGGGATCGGCTTGAACAGTTCCTGAACCGTTGTCTCCTGTCAGAAAAAGACACAGTAGGCACTGGTGGCTTATGCCCGCGGCATCACCTATGCTGAATTCATCAGTGTCACTAACAGGACATGAGCCCATCTAGCTGGTCAGCAGCCGTACCTGCCGAGCCCCCAAGCCTGCATGGTTCTCCTCCAGTTGTGCCTGGCTCCAAAATCTGTCTTGTGCGTATTCGGACGCTTGCCTCCACTCCCCCCACGCCACTGCGACAAGTGGCGCTGCAGGCTGACCACTCTCCCCACTCCGAGTAAGTGCAGTTCTTCGGTACAAGTTTGCAGAAAACGATTCCTCTACCAGCGAAGATTGTGCCCTTTGTGGCGCATTGTGTATTAAATCCGGTGGTCTCGCGCTTTGTAGCTACGCAGGACAAGAAGTCAATTGTTTTCTCAGCGCATTCTTCCTTAATCTGAAGGCACTGCCTCTCGCATTCCTCAGCGCTGACATCGGCAGTTCTGGGCATCAGCTTTGAGCAGTCGAGGTCGACATCGTCTGCAGACACAAGAATGTCGGGCCCCAAAAACTTCTCGTTGGGTTCAACAAGAGAAGCTCACTCCTTGTGCTAAAACCCTGCACGGAATCAGCTTCCCCCAGGATCGACATACATGGTGTGCTAGAAGATAGCAGATGCTGAGCCTCGAGCCCATTCGCACAGTACTCATTCATCTCGGCTGCAGTTTCGAAAACGGAATATGTGGCGGCGGATTCTTGCTGCTGAAGGTTTTTGCTGTTGCTCAGAGGACAAAATATCTTGGCTGAGTCTGCTGCAGCAAAGTATAGCTTTGAATCAGCGCTTCCAGGTGTCCCGTGGCCAAACATTGCTCCTGCAGTGTCTTGGCGGGGGCAAGACGATGCCGCAGAAAAAGAAATATCCCGAGACTCGAATACCTCTTTTGCAGTGCATGGGATGGAGTTTGGAGTGAGGCATAAGCACTGCATGGAAGAGCTGTTAGGATCCAGGAACCGGAACTCTGAAGACTCGTCATTATTCATCCGAGAGAAGCTTGGGAAGCATGTTGGGATCGTTGTTTCTGAAAAGTCAACCGAACTGAAGATGGCACGCGTTGAAATAGAGGCACGAGAGAAGGAAGTGACCAGCATTCCTCAGCACCTCCACGAGTAGGCATCCTCATACCTGTAACAAGCTTTTGCGTGTATGTGCATTTTCCGCCAACTGGCTGGTTCTCAGTAACATAGTCAGCAAAACACTGAAGTGTTGTTAACCCTCTAAGCGCCGCTCGGTTTTTACATTGAGCAATAATTTTTTCGCATTGCTCTTGGCAGAACTGTCTGTCTTCTGCAACATCATGTACAGGTAGAAGGTCGTCGCAGCCTACGTCATCCAACATTAACGCAGCTTCAATTGCTTCGATGCATATGGTTCAAGAGCTACTGGCAAATTCTGGTAAAACGGGAGAGACGCTGCAGCGCGCTTTTTGGCCAGACAACGTACTGGGTTCTCGATCATCTCTGCAAGATCCAAGGGCGTTTGGACAATCTTCCACTTGCGTGCCTGAGCACCGTCGTTTTGGCATAGGCTCAAAATGGGAAAAACGTTATATCGAAGGTCCCAATCGTGCCACAAAAGGGTCCCGTATGACACATATTTGAGGCGTGCAGGGCCAAGGCCTTTGCTTACTATGGTACGCAGGCTCATCTTCTGGACGGGAGTTTCGTTTGATGCTTAACCTGTATCGCTTGGCCTTCCCACCATTTAGCAGACACCTAAAGCATACAGCCAAGCATGGCCCAGGGGGGATCGACAGTGGAGAGGAAATAATAAATTGGATTTTTACGGCAGCACGTGAGCTAAGGTTCCTGGGCTCTTGCTGCAGCGCTGTTTATATTCGCCTTACGGGGCGTCGCATGCTGACCACTCCGACCAATCCTCACTATCAGCCGCACCATCACCGTCACTTCTTATCTGCAGCGCGCTAGCTGCCACCGGTGTTTCCGAGTTTGTGCCTTTCCCTCCTGCAGTCAATGCCCGCAGTTCTCATGCTATGCACGCAGGCCTCAGTCTTACGGCTGAATCTACTCATTAGTTTCCTAACCTTCAACCCCATTGTACTGCTTCTATAGCACACGGTGAAACTACGCGGCGCCACACCAACAATCTCTACCAATAGCCCAATGCGATTGCTGCAGCTGCGCAGGTACTCCTCTGTTTTCGCCCACCACAGCAACTCACCTTGGCACCTTGAAGCATCGTATTCCTTCAAATCTAGGGCGGAACATGCCCCTCCTGCCTCTGCAAATACTAGCTTTTCTCTGTAAGATGTTCTTACGGGCGACAAGCCGAACTCGAGAAGCTTCTCCGAGCAGCTGGACCATTCAGTCCACTGGGAGTGACGACACAGCGAATCGCAAGGTACAGGCTTGTCAAACACGCAAGGTACTGTCTCCTCCAGGACACAGGGAGCCCCAGTGCCTCTGGAAGGCAACAACTGAGGCCTCCGACGCCTCCTCACCGGAGTTGGTCCCTGGGAACTAACACGCAGCAAGGCAGCTATGAGCGGAAGAATTATGTGCCCATGCTCCAAGTTACCCTGCTCGAGGGTAGCTTGAGGTTCGTCTGCATGCTCTTCCTTCCCTTTTTCCGTGTCAGGACTTACATACCACCTGAGCCACGCTAAGAACTTACTTAGATGGTGTGCAAGTTGCGGAGCAATCTGACCAATCAGACCAATCTCCCGGCAGGCAGTCCGCATCTTTGGGCCAGTCCCAAATCGGTGCGGTGGTGCTCGTAGTTGTGGTTAGTGAAGCGGCTGCACACACCCACCGAGACACTTCACGCTTAAGCATGCCAATGTTACGGGGGTCTAAGCCTAACCGCGAGCGAAGCGCCCGGTAAGAAAAGTCAGACAGCATATTAAGAGTCTTCACTCTCTCTGCAGCAGCTGCAGGAACAGGACTTACAAGGGCAGAACACCAAGGGAGTGTCCACTACGCATTGGTTGTAAGCACTTCTGTTGATTCGCCCGTTGAGAAACACATCATCTAGGGAGTACAATGGCAGTTCTCTTTGTTGCCACCGAAGACTTGACGATGAAGTGCACATATCACTAGCCACTTGGACAAATCCCCGAGCAACGGGCTGTACGGCGTCCCAGGTGCGGCATAACGTGCCTACAACACCAAATTCACACCACAAAGTAGGCATCTCCCCTTCAGCCTAGAAAACCATGCGGTACCATGCCTTCAAGCATTGAAGATAGCTAATGCACAACCTTGCAGACATCGCGCGAAGGCTGCATAGGATAATGCTCTAACCCTGCTAAACGTGCTACAGCTGACCCCATGGAGACACATCTTGGATCCAGTGGGCTCGATCCTGTTCAACCTGATGTTCTGTACACGGGCTGAAGCCCTGGGGGCATGAACAGCTCATGGCGTCAACGTCCCACCCTATATCTGCGTAGGCAGACATGTCGACTACTCTACACTGGACACTGGCTGCACGCAAACAACATTAGAAGGAAACTTCAGCGTCGTAAGCATAATAATGGGAGTCACTTCTCCAGAATTAGACGTACAGCGGGCAAGATCAGGGACAAATAAGACAATCAGCCCTACCGCCAATTGGAGGGGGAGTGGTAGTCGTTGTCGTTGTTTGTTCCGTTTCAACAGCTGCAATGCAAGCAGATCAACTTCCTTAGTAGTTACTTTGCAAGAAGCGACTGCTGTTTGCCAGTGTTTTTTGCACAGCCACAACAATGCAGAGTCCCCAGCCCCTGGCTCTGGTGCTCTTTCATGTTGAATAGAATGCTTGTATGGAAGCTGCCAATAAGGGAACTTACACGGTTCGATGTAACACTTAGCCTTCAGTTCTGCGGAGGCGCTGGCAATGAAGCATTCCCAAGTCAGTGGTACTGCGCATTTCCCAGACAACGCTGTGCATTCTGCAACACAGTCTGCATCAGTAGTCGACCCCTGCGCACCATACCAAGCGCGCCAAAAAAAAAGTACAAAGGTTCCGTCTTTCGCTGCGAAACTCCAACAATAGTAATGTACTGATAAATCCCCTAGAGGGCAGCAGAGTTCCAATTTGTCGCCCATCGACCCGTTGCGCCACTCTATAGAAGCAACATAAACGGCATAAAATGACACGTTTTTGTGCTGTCGACGACACGAACGTACTCCTTTAGACTTGGCTTCGGCGCAGTTGGGGGTGAAGTCTGTGCAAAGAGCGCAAAACGCCAACTTCCGCACCGAGCAGCTCAATATGTTGGTGTCACCGGTAATCCCCGCCACAGCGTTTTAGAAAATAATAGCAGAGGCCCTATCTTTTGCCCTGCAGGAGAACGGAGTTTAGTTACCTGGAGTGGTTGTTTCATTGGTTGTGGAAGATGCTGAGACAAAACAAGTGGGGCACAAAATGCAACCATTAAGTGTAATTAAGTTTGCCTTCCCCTAGCAGTGCCCACAGCCGAAGACTGCAAATGTGATGGCTTAAAAAGCATAGGGTTGATGCCGAGTAGGTTAGTTGTAGTAGGTGGGCTGCTTACTGTCTTTGATGTGGAGAATCCCCACTAAGGAGCTTCCGTAGATCCCCGAGGCCTCTTGAAACACGAAATTATCGCAGGAAGATTGAGAAACCACGAAAAGTTTGGGATTCCACGTGGTTTTGTCCGAGGAAGTTTGCAATCCGTCCTTCACAAGCATTTTGATTGCTTCGTCTTTCTTAACCACAAGATTGCCAAAGATCAGGGGAGGTCCATCGCCGAAGAGCTCCTTGGAGTACATAACGGTGTTAGTAAATCCAGGTTTGATATCTATTAACTTTGCCTGCGGGGAACATGCATGGCTAACCATTAGAGGCAAGTAAAGGTGCAACATCTTCGAGGTGCAAATGAATCGAGGTGTCCGATGCCAGACGTTCGGATTTGGTCGTTTTTCTGGGGTATGGAGAATGCCCCCTGAGCATCGGGCAGTCACGCTTCACGTGCGTAGTCCTAACCTCCAATGTCAAGTTGTTCGTTTTGCAGCCAAGAGGACACTGAGAATCCGAGACGGCGTCCATATACATATAACCCACAGTATACTTCGCGTTATTCACTGATTCGGAGATGCTGTTGATGATGACAGTGGATGACGTGGTGCTGAGCTTTAAGGTCTTGACTACAGGAATGTCGTTCGTGCGGAGGTTCGTTGGAGTGTTTTGAATTTGTGTCAGTAGAAGTGGCTGCCTCATTTTCACACGTAGGGAAAAAAAGAAAGGTTCAGCACAGCACTATTGTGAAGCATACTTCCTATGTTCACTAGTATTGCTGTCACGGTTCAGACACTGTCGCATCCCGTAGAGGTGACTAGGTTCAGAGTGCTTTACCTACCGAGGAAGTGCGCAGCTTGAATCCAGGAAGCAGGTCTACACTCTCCCCAACATTGGCATCAACCGTCGCAACACGAATCGATGTGCCAGAGGTTGGTATGGTGAAGCTGTCCTCCGAAATGGCAAGCCAGCTTACTTGGGCGTAGGATGATGTAAAACCTGAATGTTTCCAGAACATTAAAGCCACGTCTGCTGGGATTGACAACCACCAGCTATATTTTCGTTATGGACCTCCTGACGTGTTATTGGCGATGAAGCCGCAGCGCTCACCGATTCTGCAGGGGTCCATAGCTAGGCGAATATAGAACCCAGTTTCCGATACTCCTGATACTTGCACACTACCATATGTACCAAGCAGGGGGGGAAGACCTGCAGAGAAAAGAGAAGCAACGCTTGCTTCGCTGACACCTGGCCACCTGGTCATGGACTCCTATCATCACTACTATATATATAT
>CAJFCZ010000451.1:7500-10000 GCA_904066245.1 Eimeria sp. OTU-Y | reverse complement strand
GCTTCACCTTGCGACTAGCAGGACGAACTGGGGAGGAGCAGCAGCTGCAGCAGCTTTGAGCAGCAGCTGCAGCAGCAGCAGCTTCTGCTGCTGCACCTTAGGGATAGCAGCAACATTGCAGCAACAGCAGCAGCAGCAGCTAGCTGTCTGCTGCATCTGCTGCTGCGTTTTAATTTAGTTATATCTTGTCTGTCTGTGTGTCTCCTCTGCTGCAGCAGACAGCTGCTGCTGTGCTGCTGCAGCAAGAGAGGTGTACGTACACCCCAACGCCTCTGCTCTACAGACAGCTGCTGCTGCTGCAGCTAGCTAGCTAGCTGCAGCAGCAGCTAGATAGCCTGTACATAGCTAGCCAGCTAGCTAGCCTGTAGATAGCTAGCCAGCTAGCTAGACATACAGATAGCTAGCCAGCTAGCTAGCCATGTAGATAGCTAGCCAGCTAGCTAGCCGTGTAGATAGCTAGCCAGCTAGCTAGCTAGCTAGCTAGCCATGTAGATAGCTAGCCAGCTAGCTAGCCATGTAGATCGCTAGCCAGCTAGCTAGCCATGTAGATAGCTACCCAGCTAGCTAGCCGTGTAGATAGCTAGCCGCGTAGTTAACTAGCCAGCCAGGTGACTTTGTGAGAAGCTAAACAGCTAGCCAGCTAGCTAGCTAGCTAGCTAGCTAGCCGTGCAGACAGCTAGCCAGCTAGCTAGCAGTGCAACTAGCTAGCTAGCCAGCTAGCTGCGTAGATAGCTAGCCAGCCAGCTAGCTAGCTAGCTAGCTATGTGTGTGTATGGCTAGGGGGCTGAGGTAGAGCAGCAGCTGCCAATGGGTTAGAAGAGAAGCTGCATGCAGCTGGTGGGTTTGCTGCTGCAGCATGCAGTTTGTCTTCGTGCTGCTGCTGCTGCTGCTGCTGCTGCACATTCGTCCCCCCGCCCCTACCCTCTCAGTTGCTTATTCGTCATAGTGAATTAACAGCAGCAGCAGTAGAGAGCAGCAGCACTAATAGCAGCAGCAGCAGCAGGCAGCAGCAGCAACATTCGTACACAGCCGTAGAAGCACTGGCAGACAGCAGCAGCAGCACGAATAGTAGCGGCATTCAGACAGCAGCAGCAGCACGAATAGTAGCGGCATTCAGACAGCAGCAGCAGCAGCGTTAGTAGGAGCATTCAGACAGCAGCAGCAACAGCAGCAGCATTAGTAGCAGCATTAGTAGCAGCATTCAAACAGCAGCAGCAGCATTCATAGGCAACAGGCAGCAGCGGCAGCAGCAGCGTTCGTAGGCAGCAGCTGCAGCATTCAGTAAGCTAGCAGCAGCTCCACTGCATGCTGCATTCTTTGCTGCTGCTGCAGCAGCACGCAGCTGCCTGTACACCCGGTTATGTCGATTTCCTGCTGCTGCCGCGCTGCTGTTGCTGCAGCAGCAGGCAGCAGCAGGCAGCAGCAGGGTCTGCTGCAGCAACAAGACATGCTGCAGCAGCAAGGTATGATGCCGACAGATACTGCCTGCTGCTGCCAGCTGCTGCAGTGCTGCTGCAGTGCTGCTGCAGCAGCAGACACCCCCCAAAAATGTTGTTGCTGCTGCTGCTGCTGCTGTTGCTGCTGTTTCAAGGCAGCAGCAGCACATGCAAGAAAAAATGAATTAATTATAATATTTGTTGCTGAGTTGCAGCAGCAGACCCTCCAGAAGGCACAAGGGCCCCAGCTGCAGCAGCAGCAGCAGCAGCGATAGCAGCAGCAGCAGCAGCAGCAGCAGCAGCAGCAGCGGCAGCAGCTGCTGCAGCAAACAACCGGCTAAACACATTTACAGCTCCTTTTTTGAGCTTTTTTCTCTAACTCCTTTACCTCAACTGCTGCTGCTGCTGCTGCTGTAGCCAGGAGCAGCAGCAGCAGCAGCAGCAGCAGCAGCAGCAGCAGGTTGCACTCTCTTTATTATAGGCTCTACAGGGGCTTCACCAGCTGTAGGCAGATCATTATGCTTTGTTGAAAGCTGGTGCAGCAGCAACTTTCCTCGTGCTGCTGCTGCCAGCAGGTTACCGCTGCTGCAGCAGCAGCAGCAGCCGCAGCAGCCGCAGCAACACGGGCCACAGCAGCAGCAGCAACAGCAGCAGCAGCAGCAGCAACTCGCGATGTTCGGACGTGACATAGTCTCGCTGAGCCCTTCAGGAGCTCACCAACACTAGCTGCTGCCCCTCAGTGTGTTGCTAGCAGCAGCAGCAGCAGCAGCAGCAGCAACACAACAGCTGCAGCAGCAGCAGCAGCTGCAGCAGCAACAGCAGCAAGAGAGACAACGCGTCTGCGCGTGCTGCTGCTGTGGGGCGGAGGCTCCTCACTTGCTGCTGCAGTGATGAGAGCGTGTGCAGCAAACAGCAGCAGCAGCAGCAGCAGCAGCAATGGCACGCGGCGGCAACAGCAGCATCAGCAGCAGCAGCGGCAGCAATGCCACCTCGGGCCGCTATGCTCGAGGGCGAGTGGGGAGACGGGAGCGCAGCAGCAGCAGCAGCAGCAGCAGCAGCGGCAG
>CAJFCZ010000451.1:0-2500 GCA_904066245.1 Eimeria sp. OTU-Y | reverse complement strand
TGCCCGCTGCTGCTGATCGACGACTTGGCAGCAGCAGCAGCAGCAGTGAGTCGTGTAAGTGAAGATACTGCACGCAGCAGCAGCAGCAGCAGCAACAGCAACAGCAGCAGCAGCAGCAGCAGCAAGAAGCTGCAGCCGCCGTCAAACGTGCTGGTGCTGCTCCCCTTCGTCCCCCCTTCAGAGTGTGGGGCGCAGCAGCTGGCAGCAAACGTCAGCAGCTTTTGTAAGGAGCTGAGAGATCTGCTGCAGCAGCAGCAGCAGCTCGTGCTGCAGCAGCTGCCCCTGCTGCAGCAGCTGCAGCAGCAGCAGCGGCAAAGCTCAGGCCACACAATCCGAGCATCTATATGCCTCTGTCTCCCTCCTCCAGTCAGCACAGCTACCGACAGCAGCAGCAGCACCAATGACAGCAGCAGCAGCAGCAGCAACAGCAGCAGCGGCAGCAGCAGCAGCAGCAGCAGCAGCGACAGGAACTGCTGCATGCGTTGCTGCATCTCCCTTGCAGAAGATGCAGCAGCAAAGCTCGTAGAACGTTGTCTTAGAGGCCACAGCAGCAAACACAATGGGGGCAGCAGCAGCAGCAGCAGCAGCAGCAGCAACGGTATTGTCAGCAGCAGCAGCAGCAGCAGAGGGACAGGAGCAGCAGGCTCGTCTGCTGCTGCTGCTGCTGCTGCTGCTGCTGATACCCGGACGCTGCTTCCTCCATCCCTTGACATATCGTTTGCTGCTGCTGCTCTTTGGCTTGCTGCTGAACAATCGAAGCATGAGGAGCCACAGCCTGCAGCAGCAACAGCAGCAGCAGCAGCAACAGCAGCAGCAGCAGCAGCAGCTTCTGGGGGGAGTCGGGAGCTAACAGCTGTGGGGCGTGCTGCTGTGCTGGTGTTGAAGGCGCTGCAGAACAAAGAGAGGCAGCAGCAGCTGCCGCTGCTGCTGCCGCTGCAGTGCAGCAAGCTGCAGCAGCAGCAAACCACAGCAGCAGCAGCAGCAGCAACAGCAGCAGCAACAGCAGCAACCGAGCTGCTGCCTCGTTTCCCGCTGCAGCAGCCGCTCGAGCTGCACCTGGCATACAGAGACTGCAGCAGCAGCAGCGGCAGCACCTGCTGCTGCTGCAACTGCAGCGACGAGCCTCTGCTGCAGCAGCAACAGCAGCAGCAGCTGCAGAAGCAGACGATCTCAGACAGCAGCAGAACAGTGGAGTTGCTGCTGCTGCATGCAGCAGCAGGGTGTGGGGTTTCATTTTCTTTTCAGCTGCTGCTAAACGCTGTACATACACTGCAGCCGCAGCAGCAGCTGCTGCTGCTGCAGCTGCAGGCTGCTTTAAAGATAGTTGGCAGCAAGGTAAGGCTTCTGCTGCAGCTGCTGCTGTCCCTGTTGCTGCTGTCACTGCTGTCGCTGCTGTCACTGCTGTCGCTGCTGTCACTGTTGCTGTTGCTGCTGCTGCTGCGGTCCATGCTGCTGCTGCTGCTGCTGCATGCATCTTGTGAATCTGCTCTGCAGCTCAGCTGTCTCTTCTATGAGCCGTCATGGGCAGACTTGTGCGACGCGGCGGACGCACTAGAGGCGCAGCAGCAGCAGCAGCAGCAGCAACAGCAGCAGCAGCAGCAGCAGCAACAGCAGCAGCAGCAGCAGCAGCAGCAGGTTGCCTTAAGAGTGAGGGGGCCCCAGACAATCCTCAACGGCAGGGGCCTCGACCAAGCCACCCTGGTAGAGCGGCGGCTGCTGCAGGTGCTGCCTCTGACTCCCACAGCAGCAGCAGCAGCAGCAGCAGCAGGAAGAGCAGCAGCAGCAGCAGCAGCTCCAACAGCGGGTCCAGGAGACCCACAGGCATCAGCAGCAGCAGCAGCAGCAGCAGCAGCAGCAGCAGATTCAACTGCAGCAGAAGGTACAGCAGGCCTGTCTTTAGAGCTGCTGCGTATATCACTCTGCAGCTGTCTTACATACAGCGATGCGCTGCTGCTGCTGCAGCAGCAGCAGCAGCAGCAGCCTCATCCGCTGCTGCACTTCTACTGGTGAGCTGCCGCTGCTGCTGCTGCTGCTGCCTGCCACAAGAGATCCCTGTTTTCAACGACATAGAAGCTGCTGCTGCAGCACCAGCTGCTGCAGCAGCAGCAGCCGCAGCAGCAGCAACTGCTGCAGCAGCTGCTGCAGCAACAGCAGCAGCAACAGCAGCAGCAACTGACGCAACAGCTGCTGCTGCTGTCTTGTGCTTCTGCAGGTTGATAAGCTCTACTCACCCTGTACCCGTTGTGCTGCTGCGGGAGCCATTCACCTTGGACCCCAAGCCCTGCAGCAGCAGCAGCAGCAGCAGCAGCAACAGCAGCAGCAGCAGCAACAGCAGCAGCAGCAGCAACAGCAGCAGCAGCAGCAGCAGCAAGGATGACAGCGCTGATATCTTTTTAGCTGCGTCTGCCAACGGCCTGCAGTGCGGAGTGATATTGACAGCCCAAGAGGCATACACCTTCATTGCGTGCGCTTCGAGGGTTTAGGGTTTAGGGTTTAGGGT
>CAJFCZ010000450.1:0-12591 GCA_904066245.1 Eimeria sp. OTU-Y | reverse complement strand
TATATATATATTGCTCATTATATGCATGAACTATTACATTCAGTAAACATTCTACCCACACCGAGTACTATTAGAGCCTTCACAAATGTAAAAGCTTCCTTCCTGTATTAGCAGTTTCGAGCCAAGCGTGAAGAGCGCTCACTGAGCTGAAACTTTAAGTCTAGGCCCTCCTCGCAACGAAAGTTCATGGTTTATAGGGGGTAAGAAGAACGACACCGGAAGCTCACTGGCTCAGCGGGTAGAGGTTATGTAATACGTATGCGTATACAACCACGTGTGTAGACTTACAGACACTTGCGCGCATGTAAAAAATCTGATACATATTCCACATTTACAAAAACACGCGTGTACACCACCTACGCCAAGTACTCATACATACATGGGAACATACGTCATATGCATGCAGTGGCGTGTATGTGCACGCGGGTGTGCAAATGGGGTGCAACCCTAAAGAGATAAAGCATGCACAGAGCAATTTACCAAGACGGAGGCAGCGGCATCGAGGGCCCCGCCCCACTGGGTGGTTTCTTGTGCTGCTGCGAGTGGCTTTACAGAGGCCTTGATGATATCTTTAACCTCTGCTGCAGTGACTTCCGAGTTGGCTTTCTTGAACACTCCAAATACCAAGGCTGCTGCTCCTGCACACACAAAACGATGTGATGTGAACGCAGCAACAAATCGGCTGCTAACGGGAATGCAAGCAGATACAGCTGTGCAGGTGCAGACACAGTCAAAGGGAGCACAGCATCCAGCGCACACGGATCGCCACCTTCACAAACACACCGAAGCCAATCCAATAAATACTTTCAGCCAAACCCTCCAACAAAGAAGACCTGATGAGTATTAGCCGACGCGAAATACGGATAACACTCGCCGACATGCATGTCCCATTATTAAAATCAATCTAAGTGGAAAAACGTCTCAACAAAGTAGCGCAAGCACCTTCAATGCGAGCAGCCCCACCCACGCTACCCTAAAGTATCAGTATCGCCAAACCGCAACGGTGCAAGCCCGTTAAAATTCAGTCGTTCTCAAACCCTCGTACGTAGATCTTAATCTCAAAGCCCCACACAGTGTTGCCCCTCAATCCTAATCCCCAACTATAGGCCCGTAACCCTAATCTGCCAACAGCTAACCCTTAGCTGCCAACAACGCTAAGCCGCCAACAACCTCAAGCCCAACCTCGCAACTACAAAATCCTGCCCATTCCAACGCCCTAAACCCAGATTCTCGAAAGGCAGCTGTCCATAAGAGCTTTAGCCATTAAACACTAGAGCCTCACCGGAAACATGTGGTGCTGCCATGGAGGTTCCTGAAAGAAACGTAAAGCTTTCTTCGAGGTAAGTTGAATAGATCCTGTCTCCAGGAGCTAATAAGGAGACGCTCCTCTTGCCATAGTTGCTGAACGGGGCCAAATTCCCCTCGGCGTCATACGCCCCCACGCTGAGAACGTATATATAGAACGGAATGGAAAACAATGCAGAAACAACGAAAAGGTTTAACAAATGGATATGGGACCCTTTGGCAAATTAATACTCAGTGGTCGTCAAAACCTGCATTGCCACTATAACTAGCAACACACGCGAAGATACACAAAACATGTAAGCGAAGAGAGCTGGATCCCAGAGACGAATAAAGAATGAGGGTCCCGCCTCTTGTAATGAGACCCTAGTCAAGTTGTGCTGTGCCATTAGTAGCTGGCACGACGGCGCACTATGCAACAAGCAAGAGCACAATAAGGCACTGGCAAGCGCAAACAAAGGGAAGCAAACAGAGGGAAGCCCCGAGCACAAGTACCAACAGAAACAAGGCCACGAGAAGGCACACACACTAACACACTGATAGAAAACAGAACAGGGGCAACGGGGAGGTCAGGCCAACTCCAAGGCCAACGCAAAGAAGGAAATATGAAGGCAAGATCGCTTGGAAATGAGGCTGTATATACGAAGGTGGAGATATAGACGGAGAGAAAGAAACATAAAATGCAAGCACAGGGACAAGAGCAGTCACTGGAGTGATAACGAAAAGGACTTCGGCGCGTTGTAATAATGCACCGGAGCCCGTTTCCCTTTCATTCCCTGCAGTATGACGGGCATGCACGGCATTATGTCGACTAAAGACAGAAGGAATACAGGCGCGCTGATTCAATGCAATGGGACGAAGTCCACTGGACAGTGAACCTATCAACAAGACTGTGTCCTTGTCTCACGAAATGGTATGCTGGTAGTCGAAGACTGCGGGGTAAAATGGCTGAGAATCATTGTTGCTGCTACTGTTCCCAGCTGCATTAACAACAAGGATCCCTAGCCCTCCCCGCATATTCTTACACCGCTCTATCAACAGCTGCAACGAGTCCGTTGTTTCCGTTGCACCCCAGCTGTTGTTTATCACTTCTACATTTTGAAGCATCGCGTAAGCCAAAGCCCGCACGGCGTTCCCGATTGAACCCTGTAAGAAATAGAACAAGCATTAAACTTTGAACTACTAAACACCTGTTGCGACTCCTGAAGGCGGTCTCATAGCCCCTTTATCGGCATAAAAAACCCTGCCCTCATGACAGATTCAGAGACGCTGCAGCGGCAGCAGCAGTCGTTCGTCTGTTTGACTAAAGGTACTCACCGTCCCGCTCGATCCAAACTGTTGTAATTTCATAATGGAGACCAGCGGTGCGCAGCCGACAATGTCCTTGTTGTTTGCCACCCCTCCTACTGTGCCTGTGTGCAGCAAATGCTTACAAGTAAAGTGCCGCTAGTGAAATGTGCTTCTATACACTGGAATAAGTGCATTCACGGGCATATGTAGCGATTCATCGCAACTATGCGAGGCAGGCATTTACATAGGCACGCAGATGTACATGGTGCTCCACCGTACGCATGAAGTGAAGCTGCGCTGAAGTGGTAACAAACCCCAAAAAACTACTATGACATCGACACTCAACAAAATCCTAGGAAACCACATGTGGAGCCTCAAGCACTAAGTCACAAGTACAGTCAAACACTCTGACTGGCAATGGACACCTAGACTGTATATCTAGATTCAGCATTGTAGTATATCTGCCGTAATTTTAGCTCCCTGGTTTTCTGCAGAACATATAACCAGTGTATGTGAACAAATGTAGTTGTCTAAAAAAGCACAGCAAAATATGCTCGACATACAGACCTCTTGTATTTGGGGACATAACATTATTGTAGTGCCATGGAATGCCTTCATGAATGTTGAAAATATGCTCGTCTACAGATGGTCTAAAAATACAATTTGTGGGGCATGCTAACCAACGGTGTACGCCTATGCAGGCTTTAGCTTTACAACTGGCTAGTAAGTGAAGCCGTAGTGGCAAAGGCCATTTACGGTTACGCCCTTGTTTGTTTATATGCTCTGTCAGTCCATACGTGGTGGTGAGGTGGTAGTATCGCTGACCTGCCACGTGGGTGCCATGTCCGTTTGCGTCGACGACAATACTGGAGTCATCTGCAAAGTTCCATCCTTCCGTGTCGTCTACGAAGCCGTTATCTGATGTTCAGAGAGGTACAATGAGCACATCGACCCTCAGATGTCCTTGCGAGCATGATGAACAGGCACCTTTGCCTAAGCAGTAACTATAAACTGTGTGCATGCGAGCTGCCACTGTAGGTGTAGTCATGATGGCACTGGCAGCAATGGCAATTTCACTGGGGGTATCGCAGATGAAAATGATAATAATCACACTATACCTAATGGAACAGGAGTAACCATAAACAAGGGCTCATAGCCACGCCTAGGAGCCAGTAGCCCGAAGCAGTGCACGGCTACAAAACCTAGAAGCAACAATAGAGTATTTCGGTGCTCCAGGTCGAGCAATGCGACAATGGAAGCCAACAAAACCGCAAAACTAATGCCAAACTAGGTGTATAAAGAAGCAATAACTATCACGGTGATGCCATGTAACACTGGATAGTCCTGGGTGGGCACATACTGTCGTCATCCAGTCCGTCGACTGTCTCGGAAGGATTGTGCCAAATATTTTCGTTTAAATCGGAGTGGTTCGCCACACCCGAGTCAATTACCGCCACCTGAACAAGGTTCACTGACAAACAAGAAACAAACGAGTGCATGAAGACTGTAGAAAGCTTCAACCTATGGCTATATACATGCATCTGCGACAAGGTAGCGACCCACTACCAACCCTGACGACGACAGAGAAGAAGTAAACGCGCCAACAGACAAACCCAGAGGAGGAGCAAACCAACGTTTGAGGCTGGGATATTCAAGCAAAACGAAAGTCACGTGGACAGCCACGCATGCATACAGACAATACAACAACTACGCAAAGAGCAGCAAGCGTTAGCGCACAAGGGATGACAAAAGATGCGAAACAAACCGTTATGAGTGAAGACGTTCCCTCCGCCAGCGATACAGCGTTAGCGAGTTATTTAAGGGTGCTAGGAGGGCAAAATATATGAAAGAAAAAGCATCATCTACACTCACCACAACGTTTTTGTGGCCCTTCTCTCCATGCAGCCAGGCCTGCACACAGCCCGAGCTGTACATCCCCCACAAGCGTTTTTCTAAATCAGGGTCCTGGGGGAGGCGAGCAGCCACCGGCGAGTCGTCATCACCTCCTGGGCAAACATCACAAATTCGCAAGATCAGCAGGCAGCAATACAAAATCACAGAGAAACAACGACAAAGAACAAAAAAATGAACGGGCCAAAGGAACAAAAAAGAGCACAACTCGCGTTACCGACCAATACGCTGAATGATGATATCTGACCCATACAGCCTAGGCCAAAGACCTTACATCTAAACTACCTCGCAGACAGCCGAGTTTTGTTGCTCCCTCGGAGGAGCACTACCCCTGCACATGAGCTGTAAATCCTAGACCCTACAACAGCACTCACTACCTTAAACCGTACACACCTGACAAAAGTCGTGCTTTTGCGTTTGCCCCTGCTGAGCACTGCTCTTTTAAGGCTTCTCTAGCCTGCACGAAGGCCCATTTTTCCATCAACCCCTTTGGCGGATCAGGAAGCCCTTCTTCCACAGGCACCATTTGAAGCGACGTCTGTGTACACCAGAAGATCAAAGAGAGTAGAGCCTATGCCCTTAGTTTCAAAACGTGAGCTGTAAGCCTTACGCCCTAAACCCTATACCCCAAGCCTGGCACCGTAGAGTGAAGCAAGCAAAAAAAAAACCCAGCACACGCCACACCCAAAACATTATCCTTAGTTGCCTTCACACAGACCCCCAAACCCAAAACCCTAAACCCAGAACACTGCATCCCACACCACGGATTCTCTAGGACCCCCACCGGTTTTGAAAGTTCAAAAAAGAGTATACTCTTCCCCTCGAGTAGTAACAACTTGTTCAGCATTTTCTGCACCTCTCCCGTGTCGGACAAATCTGAACACAACAGCCCGCTCAACGCGCTTCATCAAAGTTAAGGTCCACCAGAGTTCGAAGTCCTAAAACCTGTCGTGTTGCTGCCTTCAATGGACTCTCCTTCCCATGTTGCTTGGGTGCAAGCATGCAAGATATAGGAGGCCACCTAAAAGCCCCCATGGGGATCGCTAATCCCTACTCTTGAACCCAAACACCCCAATACCTATAGCCCACACTTGCACAACAGCTAGTCAAAGTACCTGCAGTTGGTGGGAACTGCAAGATGACGACGTCGACTGCTTCAAGGATTTCACAAGAAAAACCCTTCCTGTCTTCCAGCACCGAAAGCAGCTCCTCGCATGTTTGCAATATCCGTGCTGCCCCCGCAGATGTCTGCATGAAGCTGATCGTCTCACCCTCTGTCTGCACCCCCTTACTCTCGTTCTCGCTGTTGCCGTCAAGAGGGCTGGCAAAGCAAACAACTAAGTCCACTGCAGTTCCATCCCACCCGTCCGTCAAAGGAGAAAATAAGGAAACACACAGACAAAGGCACACATAGCACGTCCTCAGCACCCCAATGGACCCTCAATCTGCACACAAGGTTCCTGAACTCATTCGCTTGTCCTCGCGGCGTCTATATGCTTCCTATGCATCAGTGTGTTCTTTCCACACCAACGTGTTCCGCCGCATCCCTCGTCACCCTATTCACTTGCTCGCCTCATGAATATATTTCTGCCTAGTTACTTCTGTTAGTTGCGCTCTCCCTGTAAGCAGTCTAAAACTGCCTTTTCCGTTGTGTCTAACTACGGGCTGTGGCATATGAGTTTAGGGCTTCTAAAGGTGTAAGAGCCCATGCTAAGGCCCAGGCAAAATTCTGGCTGGCGTTTCCGTTTTGTGTGCACCTACAGGGGTTTTTCGGGAGTTTTCTTCGGTGTCTGCGCATTTGCTTGAGCATATCGCCTATGTACTCTTGTGTTTTTGCTGTTTCTTCTGCAGCGGTTGTTGAGTCGGTGTCGTTACCTTCCTGCCCCTGCAGGAACGAGTAGGGGCCAAGGAAGTCTCGATAGTAGGTGTTACTCGACGGCTGAAGGGAAGCTTTGAACTTCGCGTTGACAGTCTTCATCACAACTGTAAGGGGTTGTTCCGTTGTGTTGCCCAATAGTATGCGCCTCTGCAAGAACTTTCCTTGCCCTGTTTGGTATGCAACATGTATAGGCCCTGTACATGAAGAGTCCACGTAAGAAGCGTCGATCCTGACGCCTCCCACCTCCACCACACACTCCGACTTCAGCGTCACAGACTCTTGTGTTTCTTCTTCTGCTGCAGCTTTGGCAGCCCAGTGGACGCCCCCACGGTTCAGGGAATCCCAAGAAGAATAAGGAGAGTATCCCGAAGCCCAATTAATGTCTGATGGACTGATGAAACGTGTGTGGGCGTTTGGACCACTAACAGCGCCCCCTGTAAAACGCAGCAAACCCTAGAAACTAAACTTAAGCCCCTGCAATCAAGTCTTCCCTTCCTCTTCCTACGTAAAGGTACACCTCATTCGGCTCTAACTGCTCCCAATCACCGCTTCCAAAACCTTAAACCCTGCACCCTCCATCCCAGAGCCTACGCAGTCCCCGAGAAATTCAGACCCAGCAGTTTATATAATACATAAACGTTAATGGAGAAAAGAGGTCCCTATCGCTCCTCCGAAGCTCACCAGTGTAGTAATGGTGAAGGCCAAAGCCGGTCCACCCTGCTTGAGAAAGATCTCCCCCAGCAGCTGTGTTGCCGTTGTTGCTGCTGCTGCTGCTGCTGTTGCTGTTTCCGGCAGTATGGTTACCGCTGTCATCAGCGATGCTGTAGTCGCTGCTGTGCTTTGGATTTCCCCGTCCAATCGATCCCCGTTCCGATTCCGAAGCCGATCCATTAAAAGTGGAGTTATCGGGCGAATGCAGCGCTATCGGAGTGTTCGCGGCATCGGATTCCCCACTCCCCTCGTCACTGTCTTGAGAAGACGCATAAGACGAATCGGATGCTGAGCGGGAATTGTTCTGGCTCGCTGCAATGCTCTCCTCTAACAATCTTTGGTACTTGCCGCTGCTGCTTCTCCGCCTGCTCTCATGTCGCTCTCCCTCTGCTGCATCTCCTGACTGGGCTGTGGTACTAGAGGAAGGGGAACTGTTGTCATCTACTGTTGACGCTTCTGCTGTTGCTGCTGCAGCGTCCTCTGTCTGTGCCGTTTGCTGCTCCGCAGCCTTATCGAGGAACGGGATTCCCACGAAGTTATCAGGCACGGGCTCGTTTTCCAAACTCTCCGCCTCAGGTGGTTCCCCTCCTTCCTCCAACGGATTCCACGTCCACACAGACGCGCTGCTCCTTGGAGATGTACGAGTTCTTTTGTTCTCGTCCACCAAAGAATTCCGCCCACTGCTGGCTTCCTCAGACGCATCAAATCTGTGCACGCTAATATCCTGAGTCCTGTTCCCATGTGAAAGCGGGTGGGGGCTTTCTGACTCGCCAGTCGGTGTACCAAATGAAGTTGCCGCTGCTGCTGCGGACCCAGAGGACGCAGCAGAAGCAGCCTCAGCCGGGACAGCTGAAGCGTCTGAGCCGTCGCTCAGGCGCATGTTGGTAGGCCCCCCTTGGGTGTCTGCATTATGGGTTCTAGCAGCAAACTGAGAGATGGCTAGAGCTTGAACATCCCCACCTCCGTCGCTGAGAAGTTGCATCGGCGACACCGTAGGGGTCTGAAGAGGCTGAGAGGCATACGGCTCACTGGAACTGTCATCTGCATGAGGTGAGAAGACACTTCCATCTGTCAGAGCTGTTTTAGAAGCATTGGCGGCCCCACTTCCAGAAAAACTCGAAACTGACTGTACACACTGGCATATGAGGAAGGGGAGAACAGCGCCAACGAAAGAGAGAGCCACCCGTGGCTGCGTAGCCTGCATAGTTACTGCTGTACTTTGGCCTTAGTTGCTTTTCCCGAAAACAAAAACAGAGTTGACCACCAAACACCGCAGGAAGCAAACTTCCAGGGAATGAATAGGCACTCAAGCCTCGATAGCCTTCCAGCCAGCAGCCATAATACTCAGGCACACGTACAGCCGCTTAAATCCTCGTGTACCCTCTTCACCTTCGAAAAATAATGCTTTGTTGTTCATTAGAAAAGCCATGAAAAGCAGGAAGAATAGCCTAGTCTCCCTTCACTGCTCACTGTGACCACAGGTGAACCATTTGCCAGTAGGCACTGCGGGTGCAAAAAGTTTCTGTCAAAGCATAAGCAATCTCAGAGGCTGTAGTGACAACCCAAAAACAAAACTGTGTATTCGGGCTTGCTTCACTAAAATTCAATAACTTTCCTGAATGAGCATAAAGCGTGCATCGCTACCAAACGCTGCACCGCAGCAGGCAGCAGCAGGAGCAGTGTTCCTTAGTACTACTGAAACGGGTTGTTTCCACTGTAGCTGAGGAGGCAACAGCTTGCCTCACACTCAATAACAAAATTTAATAAGTCGTTTTTGCACGAATATTTGAAATTTGAGCCATTTGTATCAGTAAGCGCTGCCGCAACAATGCACTCTAGCTTCTCGATGTTGCGGGGAGCGGCTCAGCAGACGGCGCCCAGGGGTCGCATCTGCCACACATATCGAACTAGAGTATCTTGTCTTTAATGACGCATTTAACGGGGCAAACAGGAATACTATGTGTATGACTTCCCCCAGCGCTGGGCGCAGCGGTGACCCGTTTGCTCGGGAAGTGGTGCGCTCATGTGGCACTGGCCAATGGAAAGGTGGTCAATATACCTCACTTGCATACAGGCTGAGTATGAACTGCCATGTTCGTGCTTATCAATCATCTATAGTGTTGGTTCATGCAGCAATTGGGGCTTGCTTGTTATTGCATATTACTCTAATTTGCAGTACTAGCTGCAGCATAGTGCGTTTGCAACAAAGGTTCTTAACTTTATTCAGGGGCCATCGTGAGGTAGAATAATTCAAATTAATTATGAGAGTTTGCTAGCGGTTCTCTAACAGCAGCTGATCCCCACCCGAGCCTCAGGCCCCTTAGGCAAACAGGCCTATGGGACCTTCGGGGTGCGCGGGAGCATGCTGCGGATGGGTTGGAGCGCACCTTAACGCAACTATTGCTGCAAGGCCGACTAATATGCAGTCAGCTGCAAATCCCCTCTACTACATGGACTGGAAATGCAAGCAACTGGTAAATACGCTCTTGGCAGTCCATTCTCAGGCTACGGGCAACTCGAGACATACGTACCAACCGCCCGTAGACAAAGCTATATCGGCTACTCCTCCTGGCCTAAAGGAGAACAGGCCGTTGTGGGCCCTTCCAGCCATAAAAGCACCGGAAAGAGGGAAGAACAAGAAAGGAAAGATGAGGAAGGGGCAAGCAACGTCAAGTGCTGCTGCGTGGCTGCTCTGTGGCCACTGTCAACCACCGGCACGTAGATATGGGCTCATTCTGTGGAGGGCCGCTGGCCGCCCACGGTGTCCTAGGCCGTGCTCTTGTAGCCTCCTTTTGAGACGGTATCCAAACCCAGTGACAAATAAGAGCTGATCCGCTGCCACCACGAAGGTTGATTGCCCAGGTGGGCAGCGGCCCGGTCAGGCCCAAAGGGTTGTTCAAGCTATTGTAGGAGGCGGCGCCAACCAGCAATAGGAAGATGGGCGAGCTTATGTCGCAGTGGGTAGGGACTTAGCCTATGAGAGTAGATAGAAGAGGAAGTATGTGCAGTTTCGTGAAACAGTCCTTGTAGACACACACGATGCATCAATTGCAATGAATCAAGATAAATCGCGTCGACTAGTGGCTTTAATCGTACGTCATTTTGAGGAGGGACACGTGCTCTTGAGGGAATACTGGCCCTAGATGGTCATCGGACCCCCATCCACGTATTTGTCGTATTTCTCCACGCAGACTTAGCCAAATTTCCGGTGGATGGGGGATCACGCTGAGCACAACAGAAGATTTTCTGCATAGTGGAGCGAGGTATAGCCATTAGTTCCCAAGAACTAACATGTCATTACTGCTCTAAATTCCCGAACTAGTTGGCAATGTCAGCCCTATGCGATGGACGGGCCCCAACACGGTCGTGGGAGGAAGCGACTGAAGTTCCCGTGCAATATCTAGAATTTACTTTCTGTACAAGCTCATTTTAGTAAAATAATCAGCGTAGACGGACAGTAGGAGCCTGATACTGGGCTATTCCATTCCCGGGCTCCTACTAGCTGAGCCCCAGACAGGAGCGGATGAGGTAAAAGGAGGGCCCACTACTTCCTGCGAGTGTAAGGGCGCGTTGACATCCCGCAAAGGCATCCTAGCGGGGAAGCCCAAACCAACCGACCGGAGTAGACGCATACGAAGTGTGAAGCTATGTGCCACAGCAATAGAGATTGCCCAACTCCTGGTAGTTGGGCCTTTGTATAGCTCGGCTACGGTGCTTATGTATAACGTGGCTAGGTGTTCGTCTTCACACCTGGATGTACAATGCTCTGGGAGACGTCTGGCAATACGGTTCTACTTGCGGACAGGAAGTTACCTTTCCATGGCCAAGTAAGTGCTTAACGACGGTATCCAGGCTAGTGCATGCAGCACTGATGACTGGTTACGACTGCATATTAGCTAGCCTTGCACATTTACTCGCGGCAATGAAACATATCTGGTCTGTCTCACCTTCGAACTGCCTGACGCCCATAGGCAGGGGTGCCTATGGGCCGTGGGAGCTCAATGGGAGATCAAGTGCTTTCTAAGCACGTCTTGCGAACTCTCACCTGAAGTCTTATCCTAGGACCGCCATGTGCTGCAACACGTTTGCTTGGAATGTAGCAGGTGCTCCCTTCAGGCCGAAAGGCATCACCTTATACTCAAAAAGGCCGAGGACGGAACGGAACGCGGTCTTCCACCTGTCCTCCCGCGCCATACGTATCTGATGATATCCTGACTCCAGATCCAAAGAGGAAAAGTACTTGGCCCCTCCTAACATTTCCAAAATAGTGGCGATGGGAGGTAGGGGAAAATCGGGTGCCACCGTAAGAGCATTTATCTCCCTGTAATTAACTACCATTCTCATCCTTCGTTCCCCCATCCCGTCGTCCTTCTTATCCACCATAATAGTTGGGGCACATATAGGGGAATATGTAGGCCCTATCCAACCCTTGGTAGTCAGTCGGGTTATCTCCTGTTTGTGTGCCTGTAGTTGCTCAGGGGTCATTCGGTATATCGGTGATTTTGTAGGCATCTTCCCAGGCACTAGGAGGATCCGATGATCGAAAGGACGCTTCGGCGGCAGTCCATCGGGCAGCTGATCTGGGAATACTGCTCGGTATTCCTTCAGTACATCTCGGATGACTGAAGGAGTCGACGCCGCTGCCTCGGACTTTAGCCAATCATCGAATCGCGTATACTCCAAGGTAGCTGTCGGCCAAGGGGACTCCTCCTCATCGTCGAACTGCTCTTGTTCCTTTAGTTCTCTGTGCTCACCGCCCCTTTCAGGAACCTTGGGGCTTCCCAACAATGCGCAGCACCATGTCCCCTGTCCCACCTCAGTCGGGTTCGATATTTCGGGCTTCTCGTCAACTGGGAGAGCGAGGATAGAAGACAGTCCTTGCATAGGGTGTTGTATCTGGGCCGTGTTCTCCCTGGCCTGTTGTAGTATTGCCTTAATGTCCACCTTCAATCCCTTACGCGTGTGTGATTTGTGTCTCGTAGGCTGGGGGCGTAGAAGAACCATGGCGTCCTCCTCTGACATCTCCGTTATTTGTCGGGCTAAGAGGTCATACGCCCGTTCAGCTGGTGACTTTGGGCGCCCCAGGGGGCCGCTATCCCGCTCTGTCCTTCCTTTATTCACTCGGGTGAGTGTCAGTTTAATCCATTGACCCTCTACCAATGCACTTAGTTCATCCGAGGGAAAAGACCATGCAGCCTTGTGCTCCGTCAACCAGTCTAGTCCCACCACTAGATCGTAAGGCACCGGCCCCAATAGGAAATCCCCAATTAGTTTCATGCCCCCGCTCCACATAACTAACCGCTTGACTACTGAACTTATCCTCAAATTCTCTCCGTTAGCCACAGTGAAACAGCACTCTTCCGCCAGTGGTTTCACCTTTAGCTGATGTTTCTTCACTGTATCGGGGTTGATGAAGCTTCTGGATGCTCCCGTGTCTACCAACGCTTCGCATGGTTGTCCTGCTAGCACCACTCTCAGAACGGCTGCGGTTCCTGCGC
>CAJFCZ010000449.1:0-12657 GCA_904066245.1 Eimeria sp. OTU-Y | reverse complement strand
ATATACAATATATATGAATGTCAACATGTATTACCTTCGCCAGTTTGAACACCTACCTTTGCGGCAGACGTTGTCGCCGATGTTTGCTCTGCTCAGACTGGCCGACATCGTTTGGGGCTTTCCGAATGCATGCAGCAGCAGAAAACAAAAAAAGAAGAGCAGCAGAACATAAAGGATCAAGCGCCTTAGTGGAGCCTGCTTAAGCTGCTGCTGCAGCGCCGCTGCTGCCGCTGCTGCTGCTGCTGCTGCACTGTGAGGCCTTCCAGAGAAACGCCGAGAAACGTCTGGTAAGGACACATTGAAGGATGAAATACCTTCTTGCTGCTGCTGCTGCTGCTGCTGCTGCTGCTGATGTTCAAAAGTAATTGGAGGAGGGCGGACCAGGTAATCACGGGTGCCTGACACTCCCAACAGGGGAGCTTCTGCTGCAGGTGGCTGCTGCCGCAGCTGCTGTTGTTGCTGCTGCAGTTGCCGCTGCAGCGCCTGTAGCGTCCCAGGGCCATGATGCTGGTTCCCTGAGTCATGTATGTGGTATGAAGAATCCATTCTGAGCGTCTGAGGCATGCAGCCTTGAAGTGTGTTTCGTTCAAGTGTTTGGTTATAGGGTTCAGGGCCTAGGGTCTACGGCCAGAGACTCTCCGTGACAGGTGATGTGCGGCTGCCAAGGCCTTCAAGTGAATTAACATGCTGATTCAGGTAGAGAGAGTAGCAGCAACAGCGTCCGTAGCTGATGCTGGTGTGGGGCCCAACGCCCGCTGTGTGCAAGAGGAGGGAAGGCAGCAGCAGCGGCCACTTAGGGAGCCGCTTCAAGTTTAGGAGCTAAAAATACGCTGCAATGTAACGAGGTATATATATTAATCAAGAAAAGAAGAAATACAAAGGCTGGACGGAAGTTGAAAAGCGGAAGGCTGCTTCCTGGTGAGGCCCCACCCCGGTCTTTTCCCCGTGCAGATTGCTAGTTAATAAGAAAGCCGTATATAGATCGAATTTTTAGTTCAAATTCATATTTCATTGTCCCTCTATCTATTTCACCCTTTATTTAATAAGCTTTCACATATGTTTGCATATTCTTCACAGTTTGAAGCCGCAGCCGCCGCTGTCGCCAGCTCCGGGCGCGGTCGCAAGTCCGCTGGTTTGTGTTACCTGCTGGTGGCGGTTGAAGCGTTCGTATTCAACTTGTTTTTTTCCCTTCTATATGAGTAGTTTTCATTTTTTACAAATGAACTACTCATTTGTTTCACTCATCGGACACCCATGGAAGGTATTGTATGTGCGGCTCGCCGCCAATCATCGCCGCTCAACGCTCGAGGAGACCTTAACCTTACATACACCCCCCTTTTCGTTCCCGCTCTAAGCGGGGGCCCCTTTATACCCACTATATGCCATAGTCAGATAAGATGTGCTTGCTGGCTCTCTCCGCGACGTCCTCCACGACAGAGACCCCCCAGACGGACAGTGACCCCACTGGCCCCCTTGCCCCATTGCTTCGCATGTTGGGCAACCGACAGCTCGTCATAACTGCATCGCTAGAGCCTATTCTTATTCTGTCCAATGGTGGCCCTCTTGTCTCATTCCTCATCTCTTTTCATTACTCCCTGCACCTCCACTTTCACGTTTGGGGCCCTCTGCCAACCACAGCAGGTACCGTGATCACCATCAGCTTCCCTCAACAGGTTAACGCTCAAAATAGACATATTGCTGAAAGACTCCGGCAACAAAGGTTAGGTCTTATGAGTGGTAGCAGGGCCACAGGGGCCCCCAGGGGGGGGCCCACCGAGGCTGGCAGGCGGGCGCTTTCCACAGCCCCAACGGGAAGGCCACCCTTATTCTCTTCATTGACGTCTTCAGGGGCCCCAAGACAAAACTATCCAGGACCCCCCAGGGGAAGACCTTCTTATATGCAAGCAGCGAGTGGGCAAGGTACAATACAAGAATATCACGGAGGGCTAGTGATGCGTGAGCGAATTGAATCCTATATGCATTTGCCACCTGAAGCTTTCTCACTTTGTTGCAACCTCTTCTTTTGAAGGTTATATGATCTTTACACGATGCGACTCACTTACTGTGGGCTTTCGCGCTAGTAGCCAAGAAGAAGCAAAGGCCCCACGAGGCCTTGCCGTGAGCACCAGCCACAGAAAAGTTGGCTGGCATCGCGTTAACATCCATTGTGTCCTCCATGTTGTTCATACGGGCTTAATAGAAAAGCCCGTGTAAATTACAATGTTTTCAGGATATGCTGTCCTATGATAATTTGTATTTCAAGCCCCCACAGAAGCTAGTTGCCGTGGAGCAGTTGCAGCAGGCTGGGACTGTGGAACAAGATACAAGAACACATTCATTGTTGTCTGCGATATGTTTTTTTCGTGCTTTTGAAAACTTAACTTGGTTCCAATTCAACGCGAATATTCGTGTCAGACACACACACATTGCGAGCTTCGTGGACACCTCGGTGGTCCAACCCCTAACCCTCATCCAAAACCCTAAATATCGATTATATAGCCTGATCAGAAACCCCAATACTAATCTCTAAACTGTCGGAGAGCGTCGATGTAATCTATAAAAGCTAAATATTACAAAAAATAAGGAAAAAAAGGTAAGTACCTCCTAAAGTTGTTTGTTCAGGGTCACTTAGTCACAAAACCTTAACAAGCTTTATGCCTCCCTTTCTTTCTCTGGAAAGCTCACTAGGGCATGCAACGCGTATGAAGCAGCAGCAACGGCAGCAGCAACAGCAGCAGCTGCAGCAGTAACAGCAGCAGCAGCAGTAATGTACAGCAGTAGCTCATATGAAGGTTGAATGGCGGCTGCGTGGGGCAGTAACTCCTTAGAGAGGGATAAAAACGGTGCTATGGTGAATTCTATTTTTTATCTGAAAAGATAAACGAAAATTTCAAGAAAAAGCAGGGAACAACTGACTGAAGACACGTGGGTCGGCGTATACGACCCCTGTTTGTGCAGAGTCTGCTGTCTTCGTTCGTTGCTTCCCTTAGCTTGTGGCCATCTGCTGCTTGAAAGTTATTTTATAAAGCCAATATATATGGAGAAGCACATTTCTTATTTCACCGGGGGTCCGTCCTATCGCTAGAACACCATATCCTTCCCTCCGCCTAAGAGATCGTGCACCCCACCTATGTTTCAGGTCCCAACAAGCCTAGAAGCAATCTATGGGCTGGTTAATATGCATTTCCACATTTTGAACAATGGAAAAGCATACACACTGACCGCCACTGGCAGCAACAAACGAAGGGACTGCAATACAAGACCTGGGTTCGCCTCCAAGCGCATGCTGCAGCTGTAGCAGGTGAGGCAAAGGAAATAGCCCCTTCAACAGCAACAACTACATAGTAAACGGTAGTACTGCTAATGAAAGCAACTATAGTATCAATTTTAGCTGGAACAACTGAAACCGAGGAGACCCCTGCTTTCTATCGGTACAACCTTCACCAGCACAAGCATAGCACCATTAAGTTGCCAATATATAAAAAACCACCATTAGTTTGCATTTCTAGTAAATAAAGCAACGGGGGGCGGTTGTTTAGTCGCGCCACCAGCAGTATCTCTTTTCCCTGCTCTGGGGCTTTCAGCCCGAGGCCATCCCGTGAACAGCATGCTGCCCACCCTAAAGACATCATAGAAAGCCAATTTATCTCAAGAATAACAGCCGAAGCAGCAGGTGTAGCAGCAAAAGCTGATGCTGCTTTCAAGCTAGTGTCTGTCAAGTGGAGACAGTACGTTAGGCGTGAACTAGGACATGCAACAAGTGATTGAAGCTTTTAATGGAAGTACTGGCAAGTGTTTACAGTTGGGATTTATATCCAGACAGACGACCCAGCAAAAGAACCAGTAAAGCAGGAATGTTACTTCACTGCTTCCGCGCTTTCTGAACAACGATCATGAGGCAAGGGCACACTAGCTAGTGAAGGTATCTGCTTCCTTTCCAAGGTGCACACACTCCTTTGCACATTACCCAAGTTAAATACAACGTATTTGTTGTGTGTTCAGGTAGTCATGGTGCACTGAAACTGCAGAAGATAATAGCTGACCTTTGTGCCTCTAGGGAGCGGTTGATGGCCGACCCGCCCGTAGGTACTGGCAAATGAAGCTGGGTCGTTCCAAGCTGAAACAACTACAAAAACTAGGAGTCGTTTGCCTTTGAAGTTTCGTTAGCCTATCTACAGCCTTGTGCAACTTATTTGAAGCAGACATATTCGCAGGAGCTGCGCTGCAGGCGATTGATCCACACGCTTTCTGCCTTGCCCACTCAGGTGGGAAATGCTGTCCCACATACGATGCATCCTTAAGGTTCTGCGTTCCAGCACAATCGGCCCAGTTATCTTCTCTCTGCAAATGTGCTGGGAATCTGCCTCGAGTCAAGACCTGCATAAAAAGGATGGCTAAGGCTGTATGATTCGCTGGGGCGTGCAGCAGTTTTGAACGCCTGTGGTGCCTCTGCTTTGTACCATTTTGCTGCTTTCTCCTGCTTTCGCTTCCCATATGTTTTGATGCAGCTTTTCGATTGTTATGGACTCGCATGGGACAAGGTTCTTGTGGCTACTGCCACCATCGTCCCCATGTCCACTTGATAGCGCATTGCTCTTCGAAGCTGCGCGGTAGAGACAGGCATACCCACCGAAAGCCCTGTTTGGGTCCACTGTTGGCCCTTGGGGACCCCAATGCAGTTGTAGTAGAGTGGCCTACCCTCAATTGTCAGATGTGGTAGCAGAAAGCTACATCCGTATGGACTGAAAAAAACAATGGTCCAGTGGCGTGAGCAGCCTGCTCGTACCGAGCCTACAGACACCACAGATTGGCATTTCAGTCCCCCTAGGTGAGTATCTACAATTCTCTATAGCGTATTTAAAGGAAAACCCTGCACTCGTGCTTGGAGGGCGTTGAGCGAGTTGTTAATGGGCGCTTCAGGCCTGTTCGATGTACTGGGACCACATAGGGGTTGAGAATAGACTAGAGATACATACTTTCCTCTGTTTTCAGGGCACTTCCTCACCTTGTGAGGAGAAGGAAGGTTTCGATGCTCCTTGTCTGTTTTCTCTCTGAATACGTTAATTCGTCGCTAGACAGAGATGGTTTCAGATATTACATTCGAGCAATGGATGAGAAGGTGACAGAACATCCACCCGCCTCGTGCATGAAAATGCCCTCAACGTTAGTGCTTAGATAGTCTCGTGCCTATATGTATCTCAGCCTGCGCACCTTAGTGCCGCCGAGGTCCGACGCCTATACCGTACAGTATCCATGCTCATGCGCTTGCGGCCACGGATTCTAAAAGTTTTCTACTTCCTATTCACTGCTAAAAGCAACGTACAACTGCTGTACAACTCGCTAGGGGCTTCTTTTAGACGCTTCGGTGTGCTTAAATAGTGCTCATTTCTGCTCGTTTCTTGCTGTTTACTGGAAGAGCCACAGCAGAAATTTTTGCAAAACTCTCGTCTAATTTCTCCCCACACAGCTGCATGAGATGCTTCCCTGTGGTGAATGTATGAGTGGGGGAGCCACATCAACTGCCTAATATTATCCACCGTGTTCGCTTTGCCTTAGCCCGAACGGCCTTTCTTTTTGGCGCCAACACGTGGTACGTGGCTATGGGAGGAGCTTCCTAAATGCTCTACAGCAAAATTCCTAGGACAGAACGCTGGCAAAAAAATTGGTACGTGAGAAGGATTTATCCGATTTCTACTGGCGCGGAAAGAAGTGTTGGCAGTGCTTGCATGGCAGGCCCTCCGCTGCTCGGCCATCAACAACTAACACTTTCCGTTAGATGATGCATATCGCCTGCATATTGGATCATGCGCCCATCCCATACGCCCACACTCCCCATACCGCCGTATAGACACCCAGGCTCTGGGGAATCCAGTGCAACACACTCATTCACGCCCACACCACACCCACGCTCACGCTCACGGATTCACAGCCTCGCTAAACAAACACACGCTTTCCACACACATAAGCACCCGCACGCGCATAAACAGCCACACCCGCACCACCCATCCTTGTGAGAAACTCTCCTTTGTATGCCAACTATTGGGACCGTAGGGAACTCTCGGAAACTGCGACCCCCCTTACCACTGGGGGCACCAAAGAGCAACTAGCCGAATAGGGGGACTGCAGGCCAATGAAAGCTGCTGACAACCGAGCGCTCAGTCCCTCTTCTGTCCAGGCCTTGCTTTAGAGATGTTAAGAGATAAAGCCAGCTTCACCTAACGCTTTCTTAAAAGGAGACTGGATAATGGTCGGTACAGAATGGTACTCTCTCTCTAAGGCACCTCCCTACGTGTATTGAGCTGGCACTGCAGTGAGACGTATCTGAGATCTTTAGAAACCGATCATGCAGTAGAATACGAATAAAATATTACTAGGAAGAAATCAGGTTATTTTGTACAAGAAATAAGACCATTCGCTAAGTATGCTCTCTGACGCCCTAAGGAAGGGTCTGGCTATAACGCCGGCACAGGGGCCGAGGCGCTGACCCCTCCTGGGTCAGCGAGAGACGAGATTTCGAGGCAGGGATGTTCCTTTTCTAAGTGAATGGACTGAGATTTGATTTGCGGTTACAAAGCGATATCTATTGCAAATTAGGAATTATACGCCGAGTGCAGCGCCGTTACTGCTCCGTACGGAGGGACGAGCGAGGGGGCAGAGGAAGTTGGGATGTGTCAGCGGTTACCACTAGAGCCGTGTGAGCGAGTCTTTACACCAGCTCAAAGCGATGAGGAGGTGCGTGAGCAGGAGAGAAGCAGGAAAGTGAAAGCAGATGTGTCAGAGGAGGTCTACCGGCCGGAAGAGGGCGATATTGTACCGCAGTGGTGGCAGGAGATTGGTGCTGACGTAGACTTCAACAAGAGGGGTGTTTTGTGTAGTGTTGGTAACGACCGCAGTATTGCGAGTTGAGGTAGCTGGGATCCCGTCCGAAGCGCTCTTAGACACAGGAAATTCACGAAGCTCCACTAGCCCTGAAACAGTCGAAAATCTACACCTTAAGGTGGGGCGACTTCCAGATGAGTGTATGTTCACGGTAGCTAACGGTGAATAACTGCGTATTGACCGCGCCAAGAAAGAGGTGTCGATGCGTTGTGCGCATGAACGTTTCTCGGGAGATTTCTTAGGAGACCTGTTCCATATGATGTGATACTGTGGCTTGACTGGCTGACTGAGGAGGAGGTAGCATGGTATTTTCAGTCCGAACCTGTGGCGAAAAACCAAAGGGTGGCAGCGATGTAGTGGCGAGCCAAGGGACCCCCGCTGGGGAGACGTACGAGATATTGGCCAAGAAAGTGACAGGCATGACAACAGAGGAGGCAGGAGCACTACTATGCCAGCCACTTAAGAGGTACAAGGCCCACGCAAAGGCAGGGGCAAAGGCACGGATACACTAATTAGTCCAACAGGCTAATGCGAACACGAAGAATCCCAGGATCCACTGCACGTGTTGCATCTCATACTGGCTTTAAATGATGCTGGTGGGACCGTGGCACCTAGGTTATCGGATGAACGCCAAGGGGGCATAATGCTGTGCAGTGATAAGAAATTACACCACCCCCTCCGGCCAGGGCAGCCATGAAGGTCCCGTTTTCAAGAGGGCAGCGAAGGGTGAGGAAGAGTCCCCCTGGTCTACTAAATTAGAATATACACAATTCGATGAGTGAATGAAGTCGGCAGAGACAGAGGATACCCTCTTCGAGGTAGTCGAGGTATTACGTGCGCATCGTGAGGTCTTCCCTCACCCTAGTGGGTGGATAGGAGCAACGTATTCGCCTCTATGCTCTCCTACGATTATGGTGGATAGGCGAGATGACGGTTCAGGGGAGCGGAAGATGCGCATGGGTGTTAATTATCAGGCATTGAATGCTCTTACGATAACCCCTGATTTCCCGCTCCTCCCTATTCAAGCTAGTCCAGGGGTGCTGGGAGGCGCTAAGTGTTTTTCCAACCTGGATTTTGAAGCAGGGTTCTACCAGAATAGTACGGCTAAGGAAAATCGATGGAAGACGGATTCCCGTTCCGTTGTGGGACTATTCGAGTATCGGTTTATGCCTTTTGGGCCCAAGGGAGCACCAGCTGCATTTCAGGCTAATATCAGTGGCAATGTACAATCCTTACTAGGTCAGGGTGTCATCGCGTATCTGATGCTCTTATATACAGTCCTGACCTCCCTAGTCAAGCTAGCCTCCAGCAACAACAGCAATGTATGTTCCACAAACACCAGTTCAACCCTAAGTTCCGCATATGCAAGTTCGCGAAGCGGGGACTCACAAATTTGGGGGTATACGATCAGTGCAAGATAACAGCCATACGGGTAGGGCCGGAGGTGCTGGCGAATGAGACACCAGTACGCCAGTTCCCTGGCACTGTTCATTATTGCAGAATGTTCATGGGAATTGATTATGCGGAAATGGCCTGTGCACTGGTTGATCTTACTCGTAAGGAAGCCCGTTTTCAGTGGACAGCTACATATCCAGGCTGTGTTGGCAGATAAAGCAACATTCAATCCATTATATAACACTACAGGTCCCTGACACCATGAAGCCTTTCGAGCTGTGAATAGATCCTTCAGGTTATGCAATCGGAGCGGTACTTGATCAGGCCGGCAACCGAAGTGGGTTCCTCAGTCAGGTTATGAACCCCATCCAGCAGAAGTATTCGATATACGATCAAGAACGTTTGGCCTTGGTAACCGCTCTGGAGAAGTGCTCCCACTTGCTGCGAGTCGCCAAGGTTACGGCATACATCGATCATCAAGCACTCATGTATCTACAGCAGCTCAAAGCTTCAAAGCCTCTACGTGGATGCACGGCTCGGGGGCTAGACTTCCCCATGGAGTTAACAGATCTCACTATCACATACTTAGAAGGTGCGCAAATCCAGGTGAGGGACGCGTTGTCTCGACTCCGCTGTAATCCTACCTCATGCCAGCTAGAGACCAGTAATGGCCATGCTGCCCCCTCACAATGACCATCCGTATCACTTATGCTGGCAGCAGAACATCCGGACAACGCTCAGATCACTAGGGGCAGACCGGCTAACTTTAGACAGTTGGCAAGCATTCGCTCGCGGGCGCCTAGGCAACTCACTAATCTATCATTGCCACCCCCCTCGACACCCTAGCCAAGCCAAGAGATGCTGCAACATATACCGGAGAAAGATGGGAAAGCAGCCCCTCCTAATACCCTTGATTGGGCGTTAAGGGTATTCCAAGTGTCTAGTCTTTTGCGACCCTTACAATGACGCTGCATAACAGCACCGTATACGCATGCGCACTAAGTGAGTTGCATATAGAGGAAACACCGACACTAGGATACTGATAGCATGCACAGCAACCTACTATTAGTAGTTTCTAGAGGGAAGCGCTTATTTTACGAAGCCGAGAGTGTATATATTCTACGGCATTGAGGTATTAGATATGTGTGAACAAGTTCAGAGAAGTAACACGACGGACAGGAAACCCGAATAGCATAGTGATCGTAGCAGCTGCCACTGTAGCGAAACTGCTCACAACTATTGCAAGAGCAGCAATAGAACAGAAGCATAATAGAAGAGATCGTGAACAAAATTAGTAATAATAACAATAAGTGCCACAAGTACGCTGACAATTACAGTTGGACTGCTGGGGGTTATCAGAATGCGAGGTGGGATATCGCGCAACTCCTGCCTTCCTGCATCAGGTAGCCATTGTTAAGCTTCAGAAAGCGCCGGGCTTCAGAAAGTTCAAGCTGCATGCCTACTCAGTAAAAGAGAACCAATAGATTATCTCCCCAAAGAAAAGGAATCTTCCGTTATCGCCAGTAATCTCGGCACTGCTGTCCAAAAGAGGAGAAGGAGTAGCGTGTGTCGGAGCATCTCAATTCACTAAGTGTCACAACATCCCCACATGCGGGCAGAACAAACACCTCTTTTTAGACTTTTATACCTAAGGAACGTACTGAGTACTTACTCAATAAACGGCAGGTAACAATTACACCCCTACCCACTAACGCGCCTCCTAACCAACGGCAAACTGCGAAGTCCGCATGGTTACCTTGATTATATTGCAAGTTCACTACTGTCCACCTGTATCACGGGTCTACGGACACACAATCAGTTTTCCACCATTCCTTGCCCATATAGTTGCTCGCTAAACTCTCCCCATCGCCTTATTCTGCTGCATTAATCCCTTCTTTGTCACCGTCCACCATCGCAATTTACGCACAGGTCACTCTAACCGGCTCGCATATGCGAGAGGGTGGACAATTGTGATGGGACGAGGACAAGACCGTGGAGGGCTGGGCACATGGGATGGGTTTGGAGCGGAGTTGTGTGCCGGTTTCCTTGAGAGTTACACCGCGCTGCTGTAGGTGGTCCGTCTCCGTTGGCCACTTGCTCTTCATACCCAGGGGCGTGCGGCGGGGCAAAGGATGCTCCTGTCGATTGACGGGAAAAAGTTAATGCCGTCGCTCGTCTCTATGTATGGGCCAATCCATTCTTGAGAGTGACGCTTGTCGCACACCTCGGGAACAAATGCACACGGGTGTATATCTTCCTTCGAGAACTTTACAAGGTTCAGTGTCTTTGCTTCCGATGCCTGCTACAGCAGAGAAGTAGCTAGACAGATTCGTGTAAGCGCACTGAAAGGTACGACTTCAAAATTACGGGCCCTAACAAACTGATGGCCGAGAAAAAGGTAGCTATGAATACAAGCTACCGTTAAGGCAAGCACTTTGCATTCGGTAAGCAAGGCCTTCGAAATGCTGGCTGCAGCTGCTTGGGAATGCATTAAGAAGACGCAAGAATGTCAGGCTAAAGCACCAGAAGGAACTTGGTGATATCTTCATAGCCTGCTCGCAAGCCGGAAAACGTCCGACATTCAGGCCAATCGAGGAAGATCGGCAGGCGAAGTAGTTTCTGGTTGTGGCCCTTCGTTTTCGCTTTTTCTTCTCCCCTCACTTCCTTGGCTTAAGAGGTTGAGCTTCTGGTCTTCGGAAAGCAAGTTCATAATCTTCGCCCTTCCTTTCTTTAAACCGGGAGGTCAACAATTTGAGTCCCAATTTCTTAACCCACTAATCAGGAAACATCCTTCATGCTACTGAAAACAATCAAGCCCTGCTGCTGCTTGGCACAACCTGCCAAGCAGCAGCAGGGCTTGATTGTTATTCCTCGGAATCCGCACGGATTTAATTCAAAAGTTTAGCTAGAACAAAAAATTCGGAATTGCCTATTGGAATCCCACCCCCTTCTCCCTATGCCATCGAAGAATCTCTGAAAACATCTGCAGACAGGGCGGTACTCTGCACTGACTGTGTAATACGGGCGAATTTCAGCTGCCTGACTTCTATGTGATGACTCCATGCAAACTATCCAAGGCATGGGAGGGGCAATCGATATATCCCTTTGCCTTGAGCTTAAAAACATGCTGCAGTGGACCCTGTTCGTCAGGGACCCTCCCTCCCAATCTTAGCCAGGCCTTTCACTGCTATAACAACTTTGTTTCCCTCATATTTCTTTGTCTTACAGAGCGCCTGAATCCTTTCTTGAATGCTTGAAACCAGAACGCCTTCCCCCGTCAGATGGCCCCCGCCCAAAGCAGCACCATCCAGCGGCAAAGCAGCGAAGCTTTTAAATTTCACCTTATTCTCCAAGTATTTGTGTGGTGGAGACAGAGGTTCGCCTATATGAACAACTGTTGCTATGGTTGGTGTTGAACCTGCCTGCGGGGTAGAGAGGCGGAAGAAGGCAGGCGCAGTTGAACACGGGAAAGACACCATACACTGCAGCTACCCAGGCGCCAGTGTATTCCAGCTCATCCAAATTCAGAAAAAGCATAAAATAGGAAAGTAAAGTGAAAGAAAACAAGAAAGTAGCAGGATGAGGGGCTGGGCAAAGACTGCACTGGACGAAACGACGGCCGCTCCCCTCACGCAGGCCCAGCATACCCACAACGCTTAGCCTGTATCCTGCATGATGCACAGCCTTCACTATTGAGGTGTAAAGACAGCAAAAAATGGAGTTTGCTAAACCTTGTAAATATAAATTCAACTACCAGGCCACGCTTGAGGGGAGAAGGAGGACCCTTGACCTAAGTACCCACGCTAAACCCTAATGCTGTAGGCTAAGCAACCCCCTGAACATAAATTCTAGCCCCTTTACCTAATTGTTTTTAAACCATAGTGCCTAAACCCTAAACCCTAGGCTTCAACCCTGAGCAACGGTACTAGTCAGTAATAGTTGGAAGCTCTAAGCAAGAAACGGATATCCTGCTAGAGACAAAACCTTGATAAGCTTTGTCTCTATCTATAGATAGAGACACAGCTTATCATAGCCTTTCACTTGAAGGCCCGAGTTTCACTCAACTCTACTGGTGTTGCTGCTGCAGTATTTTATAAGAGACAATGCTGCAGCAGCAACACTAATTTCTTTCATAGTACACTGTTATATTCTGGTGGCCGCAGCAAATGCGGTCAACAGCAGAGGCAGAACAGCAAGAACCAGATAGCAACAGCAGCAACAGCAGCAGCAGCAACAGCAGCAGCAGCAGCAGCAGCAAGCACCGTCCGTCGGTGGCGAGCTGCGAACCGCCCGTGCGGGCCTAAGGGGACTGACGACTAAGCTTCTTCGAAGAAACAGAAAGAAATGTTGTAGGAGTGTAATAATAATATAATAATAATATAT
>CAJFCZ010000448.1:0-12668 GCA_904066245.1 Eimeria sp. OTU-Y | reverse complement strand
GCGGCAGTACGTGAAGCAACAAAAAAAAAAATCGTTGCGGGATAGGGGAAGCATCCCGTGTTGCTGGGTCTTTGCAGGGCCACCGCGCCATGTAAGAGCGTGGAGCGCTGAGGTGTGTGGTTGCTACGGCTGGCGCTACGGCTTGTGGCGGTGACGCTGTTGCTGCACCTGTTGCACTTACCGCTGCTGCTTCTGCAGTCCTTCTTGTTTCCTGTGCACCGGCAAAAAAGAGGCAGTGGATCTGCACCTTATGTCGGTGTTTTTGCTGCAGCGGGGTATCCCTCGGATCTCTGCGATTGACGCGTCAGGCCCTCGATTTGCTGCTGCTGCTGCAGCTTGCGGAGCTTCCCGTGGGCTAAGCTCCCTCGCCGGTAATCCATTGTTTCCGGAGCGCCTTCCGACGAGCAGAAATGTGTGCAGTGGCAGCAGCAGAGGCTGCAGCAGCAGAGGCTGCAGCAGCACAAGAGAGAGCAGATCCGGAATGTGGTCTCCGTTGCGCGCGGCGGAGCCCGTCACTGGCACTGCAGATAACTTGGACAGCGGGGCGCCGGATTTGAACTCTTTGTGCAGTTCGGTGGTGAAAGTCTACAGCGACTTTACGGACCCAAACTATGCATTGCCTTGGCAGATGCAGCGACAAGGCAGCAGCACTGGCAGCGGCTTCATCGTCCATCCTTCAGCGGGAGGGGGCGAACGTATAATCCTTACCAATGCGCACTGTGTGGCATGGAATAACAGACTGCACCTTAGAAAACATGGGTTAGGCTATTTGCACTCTGCTCCTGCTCTTGCTGGCCTTCCACCTGCTGCCTCTGTGTCTTAGGGCGCTGTTGCTCCCGTTGCTGCACGAGCTGCTGATGGTGCTGCTGCACCTCTCCCACATGGCCAGTGCGGCGCCCGGGTGCTGATTCCATTGCCTTGCTGCGGCATCGCTACCAGTCTCCCATGCTGTGGCTCTACCAGACAGACAACCCCGCTGTCTGGCAATATCTAGCGAATCGGCTTTGTGTGTGCCTGGGTACCGCTCATTGGAAGCTGCCTTTATTTCCCTTTTTTGCTCCTTTGCTGTTCTGTTTTTCTTGTTTTGTTTTCCTGTGCCGTGTGCAGTAGTAGAACGACTTCCCAGCAATTGCGGCGGCAGCAGCAGCCGCAGCACCAGCAGCCGCAGGGGCGGCACCGTAGAAGAGGGTTTATGTTTCTGTTTGCTTCAGCTCGCCTATTAAGTTTCCCGCAAGAGTGTTAGCTGTGGCTCATGAGTGCGACTTGGCGGTCCTCACTGTAGACAACGAAGAGTTTTGGGAAGACGCACAAGGCCTTCTCTTTGGAGAAGTCGGCTGCCGCTGCTGCTGCTGCTGATCTTGTTTGTGTTTCTGCTGATGCTACTGCCCCTCGGACAGCAGCTGCTCCCTGTCGTAGAACAGGCACTGGGGATTATTCCACTTGTTTTTGCTTCTGGGGATGTCTCTATCGGTTGTGGCCGTGCTTGTCGCCATTGTCGCCGCTGCAGTTGTTATGCTGCTGCCGATTTGTTGTCTGCTGTCCCTTATCCTACTGTGCCGCTGCTGGTCGGAATTTGCGTTCGAATAAATAATAGCTCCTGCATCGCTGTTGCTGCTGCCGCAGATACCTGCCCTGCAGGACGGAGTGATTGTGCTGGGTTACCCGCGGGGCGGAGACAACCTCTGCATCACTTCCGGAGTCGTCAGCAGAGTGGACGTTAATACCTATGCCCATTCCAATACTGCGTAATTATCTAATTCCCTAAACACGAAGCATTAAACATTAATCCTGCATTCTTCTGTCTCCCTCCTTTGGTGTTGATGGATGACAGGGTGCTTTGCAGTGCCGTTGCTGGAGGCTCCTGGCCAGCGTTTCTGGTGCTGTTGCTGCTGGCTGCTCACTTTGTGTTTAGAGTTCATATGCTGTTGGGGGTGCGCTAAGGTGTCGGCGTTCCAGTTGTTGCTGCGTTGGGGGCAGCACCATTAGGAACAGTTGCTAATTGCTGCAGCTGTTTATTTATGTCCAGGTTGCTGTGCGTGCAAATTGACGCGGCGATTAACCCCGGGAACAGTGGGGGGCCCGCGCTGAAGGGTGGACGCGTGGTTGGCGTTGCGTTTCAAGGGTGCGAGGCCTCGGCGGCGCAGAACGTGGGTTACATTGTGCCCTGGAACGTCGTGCGCCACCTATTCGTAGACCTGAGTAGACACCGCAGGTACACAGGCTTCCCCGCCGCGGGAGTCCTCTTCCAGCAGCTGGAAAATGAGTGCATGCAGCAGAAGCTGGGCGTCTCGAAGCTCAAGGCAGAGGACCTCCCAAAGGGTGAGCAATGCACTGATCGACTCAGAGCCTGCCGCTGCTGATGCTGCTACGCCTTCCGTAACGACGGCTTCCCAGTCCGCCAACCTTGCAAAGGTAGCGAGGAGCTAAGCTCAACATTGGAGTGCGTCATTGCAATTGCTTGCTGTGTTGCTGCTGCTGCTGCTGCAGGGATCACTGCCGGTGGCATCCTTGTCACGGCAACCGACGCAGTGCGGTCTCGCAACTTCCTTGAGCGCGCAAAGGCCTCTGCAGCGGAGCTCGAAGCAAAGAAAGGAAGAACAGAACGTGCATCAAAAGAAGCCACTGAGACAGAGCCAGGACTCGATGCATCTGCAGGGCCCGCAGCAGCACCGGCTACGAGGGGAACCCATGAGATTTCAGGAGGGCTACCGCCGGGGTCGTCGTCTGCGGAAGGTGGTCTTTGCGAAGATGGCCCTTTGGCCGATCCTTCCATTGTTGCGCGGGACGCGATAGCGGAAGTAGATGCAGCAGCCGCAGCAGCAGCTGCAGCTGGCAAACCTGCACCTTCGGCAGCAGAACGAAAGGCGCTGCTGCATGAGATACTCGAGCAGAGAATTGGTCTGCGACCAGAGGACGTGGTGATGGCCGTTGATGGAGCCGATGTGGCTGGAGATGGTACAGTGCATTTCAGGTAGGGGATTGCCTGTTTTTGCCCTATATTTTTGCACAACGCGAGTGGACTATACAGCCCGTTTTGCTTTTTTTTCTCCGTTGGGGGCCGGTGGCAGCCTTGCTGCAGTCGCAGCCGCTGGTGAGGCAGCAGTGTGCTGCCTCACCTACTTATGTTGAAGCGTTGCGCCAGACGTTCCTGTGAAACTCAGCTGCGCGTGCACTGCGTTTCTTTCGGTACCACTAGGATGCGGTTTCACCCTCATGGTGCTTGTTATGACGCTATGGGATATGGAGTAGTGGTTCAGGCATTGTCGTTCAGGATTTGATGCCTGCGTGCAGAGGCATGGAGCGCGTTAGCGTCTCCCACGTCATCTCGGAGAAATTTATGGGGGAGACGCTTTCTCTGACTGTCCTCAGGAATGAAAAAGTGCAGAATGTCTTGGTAACTTCAAGTCTAGACTGCACTTCTGATGAATCCCTAGCTTTCTTGAAACACTCGGCCAATCTTAGGCTCTGCAGACGCTGTAGACCGTGCATTCCACATAACAGTTGAAATCCTGCAACTGCTTCTTGCGTCGATGCAAGGCGCTGTGCTCACCAAGTACTGGATGCACACTGCTGCGGTGCCCGAGGGCTGACGTTATATACTTGTTGTAGTGCTTAGCGTCGTTGTTGCATCGAAGCTGCAGTTGTTCGTTTGTAAGGTCAGTACGCGTAAGGCGTATGTGTGGGTGCAGTGCGTGCCCACGAAATATGTGCTGGAGCGTATACGTTGGAATCGGATTGGCGATGCTGTAGGCGCGTTCGGCTGCAGGTACCGCTCGAGAGAGAGCATTGCTTAATACCCAAACATCAATGGGGACGCGCCGCTCGATACATCGTCTACGGCGGCTTGGTATTTTGCCCGCTTACGCTTGAATATTTAAAGGCAAGAAACGGCACGGCGTTGCGGGAAGCTGCTTTGCGAAACGCAAGGCAGAAAGTGGTCCTGCGCAGCAATTGTCCAGTTCGATGCACATATGTTGTACTTCTTTAAAGCTTATGCGTTAAAGAAGTGTAACATTTTTTCCGTTTCTCTTTCGTTTGTTCTTTTGCTGGTTGCCTTTTGTTCTCACTCACCGTCTTTTTCTGCTTTGTTTCGTGGCATTTTCGCCTGTGTGACGGCGTGGCCCTGGCTCCACTTTTCCCTGTTTCTTTCAGTGTGGCCAATGCATTCGCCACCTCCAGTATCCCGTCTTGTGTCTATGCAGGATGAATTCGGGCCAAAGTTTCATGAAAGAGCCCCCAGCTCGCTACTGCGGCCTCTAACAGAAGTTTTCGCCACAGTGGAGGGAGAGGAGCCCATAGTGCTGGCACAGGTCAGGAATTAAACTGCACGGTTCCACATATCGAGCTCCCACAAGTGAAGGTTTGGCGGCCTCGGAGCACCAAAAAAGTTTATGTGCTGTTGCCACTGGCGCTGCAGATATTGGCCTCCGACCTAACTAGTGGCTACAGTGTGCGTAACTGCCTCCTTTCCACCGTGGACGGAGTGAAGGTGACGAACCTTCGCCACTTGGCGCAGCTCTTGGGTATCAAGACGCCACAGCAGCAGCAGCAGCACCTACAGCAACACGAACCCCAGCGGCAGGATGAGCAGCGCCAGATTCAAAATGAGTTCGTTACTTTCGTTTTGGAGGAGAAATTGCAGGTGGTGCTGCACAGAGGCAAGGCCGAAGCAATGCTCCCGGAAATTTTGAAGCAGCACGCAATTCATCGGCAGACAAGTGAAAATCTCTGAACTGCCGTAGCGGCAGCAACAGCAGAACTTAATTCAACATGGCCAGCCACTGTATACTAGTTCCTCCATTCTAGCTGCCGCTGAATTTTGGTGTGCAGACTAGTTGTGCATAGCCGCTGTGGCTTGTGGCGTGCTTGGCGGCAGCGGTGGCGAGTCGTAGTTAATTTACCCTCGCTCTGTCATAGAAGGCCATTCGGCCTACGGTACTTCCACGTGAATGCAACTTTGGAGGCACATGGTGCCCAGATAGGAAGAAAGGCATGTAGAAATAGAGAGAGAGCGAGAAGGAAGATTGGAAACCGAGTCACAGAGCTGAGTAGACTTCGATATAAAGAGAAGGCAAGTCATAAAATAAGTGAGGCAGTAGAAGAGAGGGAAACAAGCAGGTGCCGGCACACAGGAGACACAAGAGGCAAGAGCGGGCGTATCGAGAACACGCCATGGCGACCAGCTGGCGGCACAGTAGGTGGCGCTCGACTGTCACACCGCCAACCAGTGTTGGGACGGTTGTGAGGCCATGTATTTTGAGGGCTATCCTCAACCAGTCGCCTTCCGTCTCTTCGTGCGCAAATTCTCTTTTCTCCTCCAACCCGAAGCTGATGCATCGTTCCAAATAGTGACGCCCAAAGCCTTGATCTCATGACAAGCCGTCCCGTCGTCTTCTGTAGGCCTCTGTGCCTTGACTACCGGGATCAGCAAACGTTCAGACCTCCCTACAACTGTTTCCATTTATTCGTTGCGCCAACCAAAAATGGCTGTTACTCAAAGCATGCTATGTGCCACACTTTGCTGCTGCTGGGGGAGTGGCCTTCTAATCTTCCCCGAAATTTCACTAACCGTTTTTTTGATAAGATAATTTGGAGGTATATTTGCAAATTATTTGACCAACAAGATGTGAGAGGTAGTTGTTTTCTGCTTGCGTGCCCGACGGGGGCCCCAACGGCACCGCCAGCATGAGACTGTGGGGCACTGGGGCCCCCGGGAGGGGCCTTCCAAACTTACTGTTATTGTTTTAACGTTTTTCAACTGTATTACTGAGGGCTTAACTCAGGGGGTATTCGAGTCGGTATCTGCAACATAAGGGTCTCCCCCCATGTTTGACGTTATTGGCGAAAATGGCGAAGGTCAAGAGTAAGCCAGGCGCTAAATGCTGAAGCCAAAATATTCACCACTAGGACCCTATATCCGTATACATATTTGATTACACCTATGGGGAAGACGATGAGGAACCCAAACTGTAGCCTTCGCGGTTCCGACAGGGGCCCGCATTTAATTCAAGCCCTGTCTCGACTTTCATTGTTCATTAGCTAAAGGCTCTGCGGATTGACTTTTAGTGCTACTGGTTTTAGCTCTGCGGTTTAGAGTGTGGCTGGTGTGGGCTTATTCAGAACAGTCCAAGAGGCAGAAGCTCTCCAAGAAATACAACGTAAGCCTTACGCCGCGCAAGGGACCCCATGGTCTGTACTGGAATTCACAGTTTTGCTCCTTACATTCAAACGCTACTCCTTATCTTGCTGCACTTATCCAAATGGATGCATGGTGTTGTTCCACAGATACAAAAAAAGGTTCGAGAGCATCGGAGGAAGATGCGTAAGGAGGCGAAGAGAAAGGGAGGCCCTGTTAGAAGGAGTGAGTAGTAACTTGCTGCTGCTGCGGCTTTTCCATGTTTTCACGTGCTGATGTGCATGCAGATAGTGCTACTGTTCTCTCCTTCTGTTGTATACCCTCCCCTTTACTGCTCTATCTTCATCCACAGCAGCCATGGATGGATCCAGCTGCAGCCATTGCTGCGTTTCACGCTGTGCAGAGATCCGGAGAGATCCTGGCATCCCGAATTCTTGTCCATTCAAGGCTGATATGGTATCTGATCTCTTGCGGCGCAAGCAGGAGAGGGAAGAGCAGCTGCTGCGCCAACGAGAGGAAAAGTTGCAGCAGCGGCGGCAGCAGCAGCGTGAAGAAGAGCAGTTGGCCACTCCTACTGCGGCGCTGCAATCCGATGGGTCATCTGATGCTAAGGCAATGCAGGACATCGCCGAAAAGGCGGAGGCGTCTACGGCGTTGTTGGAAGGAACAGCTAGAGGCCCATCTGGTCCGTCTTCCTGCTGCAGCGGCAACCGAAGAACCTCCGAAGAACCCCCTAAACATCCACCCTGTATGGCGTGGGACGTAGGATGTGTTGATGGGTGTGCGCACAGAAATCGATCTTGCGCTTCAGTCAATTGCATCGTCCTTGTCACTGAGCAACAGCAAGCAACAACATGTTGCCGCTTTGCAGCGGCAGCAGCAGCAGCAGCTGAGACAGCTGTTGGCAGCGTCGGACATCATCATACACGTACTTGACGCAAGGCTGCCCCTAGCATTTCGATGCGCCGGCCTAGAACGATGGTGCATTCGGTGAGATGTAATGTTTAGGCTTCAATGTTCGGCAGGTCCTGTTTAGTCTATGTGGCTCCGTTTCCGGATGTAGGGATTGAGGTTTGCCGGTGCGCATTTGTGTGGCCATCCAGGGAAGGCAAGAAAGTTATCCTGCTGCTGAACAAGGTGGATTTGTTGCCGGCTCCAGCGCTTGCAGCGTGGCTGCACCAGCTGAGGCGGACCTCTGTGTGTCCCGTGTTGGCATTCAAGTGCAGCAACAGCAGCAGCAGCAGTGGCGGCCGGCGGACGGGCAGATGGTGTGCGGCAAACCCTCTTCGAGCCACAGATAAACTAAAAAGGTAAACGCAAAAGCCGAACCTGTGTTCGGATTCCTGCGGGATCGGGGACATCGACTGGCGTTCCAGAAAGAAGTGCTAAATGGCTTTCGGGTCCCAGGCTAACGCTTGTATCTTGGTAGCATTCAGTGACCAAAACAAAATGCTTATGGCACCAATATATGCTCAAGTCAACAAGGCAGATATTCAGTTCGACTTTGATATTGCTTAATTAGACAAAACACGCTTCCGTGCCCCTGTGTGCCAGCCATATGCGCCTTGAGCTTAGGGTTTGGGGGTTCAGGTCTACGCTGAACTTGCAGGAGCAGTTCACACGCATTGGGAGTGCAGCCATTGCTGAGGCTTCTATCTTCCATAGCTCACGCAGCGGCAAAGCCTCCCCGATCTGGCGACTCAGCAGCAGCACCAACAGCAGCAGCAGATCCACTTGCCGTTGAAGGGGGCAACGAGAGTCCGACAACGCCAAGCAGGCCTACTGGTGCTATCGGCACCAGCAGCAGCAGCACCACCAAGGCATTTATGACCGTTGGTGTCGTAGGATACCCCAACGTGGGGAAGAGCTCCGTGGTGAACGCCCTGACGCGCAGTGTATCTTCAGCTGGTGTGGCTGCGCTGCCAGGCAGCACTCGCCAGCTGAAGTTCATAAAGCTTGATTCCCACACACAGCTCATTGACTCCCCTGGAGTTCTTTTTGCGCCACCAGCAAGAGAGGAGGACACTGCGAGAATTCTCCCGCACCCGCATTCCTTAATTGGCATGCAGCAGCAGCATGAACAACAAGGAACTAAGCAAGAGAAACCCCTGGTGGCATCTGCGTCATTGTTGCTACAGTCTTTGCTACCGGTTCCTCAGATCCCGGAGCCGGATGCCGTTGCAGAGGCTCTGATAGCGATTTCAAGTGTCAATGCACTGCAGCGCCTGTACCAGCTTCCGTCTTTCTCCACCCCGCGGGAAGCACTTCAGGCGCTTGCAAAGCGAAGAGGCAAACTCCTCAAGGGTGGCACACCCGATATGCAGGCCGCTGCAAAGATGTTCCTGCAGGAGTGGCAGGAAGGCCGCGTTCCATACTATTCCTTGCCTTCGGGATTTAAGGACGTAATCAGTTGCACGTGCAGCACCTGCTTCTCTACCCGATGATCTGGTTGTGTTTCGATTGGCATGTCTACTGGAGTGTCACAGGCTTTTAGTGAAGTGTCCGACTTCTCATTGGGTGGCATAACCGCCTGCCTGATATTTGCCTCACTTTTCCTCACTGATGCCTTCTAACGGTGGAGCTCTTCCGTTACTGTTGCGCCTGCAGGAAGCTGTTCGTCTTGTAAGTGTCAGCGGAGTGGAGGATGGCGCTGTCGTTGCGCTGCAACAGGAGCTTTTCGATAGGCAGCTGGTTTCACTAGGGTTCTCTGCAGCAGAGGCAGAAAAAGCAGCTGAAGGCCCACACGGGGATGCCACACGGGAGGCTCCCGAAAGTTCCGCTTCAGTGCAAGGAGCAATGGTAAGTTGTCCTTGCTGAAGACTCTGCAGTGGTGTGCTGCCAAAGCACTATGTTGTCCGCCCCGAAGTGAGACGAATCTCGTGCCATGGGGCTGTCTCTCTCCTGTTTGTTACCCGACAAGCTGAACAACACTCCACTTAGGGGAAACAGAGACACAGTAGCAAAGTTCTACGTAGAACCTGTTTATTATTCCACAGTCCTAAGCATCCGGGCGTTTCCCGCGCATTGGTGGACTCAGTGGCTGGTTGATGCTGTTCTTGTGGTGAAACATCCGCAGCGGCTCATGTTCATGGATATCGCACCCACTAAGAGACAGAGGGAACAGGAGAGAGTCAAGGAAGAGGTGAGGCAGCGGAATGGCAGTGCATCTACTGCTTTGCAGGTTTTCGAGCTTAGAATTAGGGATGAAGAATATCATTCTGTAGGTAAGCCTCTCAGCGTCATGTGTGCGGTCTACTGCGGCATCGCAGGGCACAGAACGGATGGACCATGTGACTCTCCGACAGAAGCAGCGCAAGGTACGGCGCTTTTTGCCGACTTTTTGCCTGCACCCACTTTTCGTTGCAAGCGCCCTATTCGGCATGCTTCCGTTGTTGTCCTCCACCGCATTTTGCGTTGCGAATGGAGTCCTGAGTTTTTCTTTCGAAGCTCGACGCTGCTGCTGAGGTGCCATTTTTTGCGGTGGTGTGTGTGGGTGGGGGCGTGTTCTCAGCTGGAAAAGAGACGGCGGCGCGGCGAGCTAGCATCGATGTCCATGGAGGTATGTTTTCGTGACTTTTATGCGGATGTAGGCTTCTTCCGTACTGTAATAAGCCACCAATTATTCTGCTGGCTGTGGCGTCCGGGGGCACTTATGTGGCGTGCTGCAGGAAGATGAGATGCCTGGGGGACAAGGTGAAACTGCAGAGGGGCCATGATAGTTGTCTTGCCAGTCGTACCGGCAATGCGCACCCGGTACACTTTCACCAGCACAGCCAGCGACAGGCTCTGCTCATATTGATGTGGCGCGGGGGCGTATAGTCACCATTGTGGTTTGTTGCATCTAGACCTGATGGTGGCTTAACTCTGGCTCTTGTGAAGTGACAGAACCTGTCGGTTATGTTTTGGTTATGCGTTTTAGCCATCTGTGGCCGCCAGCTATAGTGCACGTTGCAGACCGGACCAACGCAAGCAGCTAACCCGTACATAGCCGTTTGGATACCTCCATAGACTGTTCGCGCGCAAAGTTGCGCATGCAAGGCATATTAGCCAGCTGTATGAGATTTCAGCTGCCAGGGCAGTTCAGGACGAATGCCTGTGGATGCACGGTGCACTCAGATGAAGCTTGTTTCCTCCGAGCCATTGTCTAGTGACTGGAGGCGAGCTTCGCTACCACTGAGGCGGGAGAACGCACAAGAATGCGGAAAAGACAACCACTATAGGATTATAGGGGCACAGCGGATGATAGCGCTTGCGAGCTCCGCCCCTTGTGAGAACGCAGGATGTACAAGAATGCAGGAAAGAGGGAACAAAAACTGTCGGGTTATAGGTGGACAGTAAATGATATCTCTCCTCTGTTGCTGCATTCGGCTGTTGGCGTTGGCTAGGAGGTGGCATTGCTACGTATGAAATATAGTAGTCTTCATCTACATCTGTGTGCAGATTCCAATCTGGGGGATAACCATGTAGCACAATTTGTCCTAAGGTGGCACAAGGGTATTGTAGCATAGCCTGCTCGAAGTTCTCTGAGGAGCATCCGCTTTGCCTGATCAGGCAGCCTGCACGCAAGTTGAGATGCTCAACAGTTGTTTGTAGCGATAATGCATACAGGGGAGCGCGCGTTGTCGTGCTCGCACATGAAGCTGGCGTGCACCATTAGTCGCAGGGAGGTACGCTGCAACTCAACTCTGTCGGCGTCTCTCTCCCGCAGCCCCAGGCCCTGGGCCGCAGGGCCCAGGACAAGGGGGAGCGGGGAAGGGAGGTCAGCTGCCTTGAAAGAACTGTAACTTGGTGTTCCTTGGCTCTATATCAGCAAACGTCGATCCCTGCGTATGTTCGACGATTCATGTTAGACTCGAAGCACGGCATGGTAGGTAGGGACACGCGCGAGCAGCCAACGTGAACTCCAGCACAACAGCGCGGGCTCCTGCACAACGTGATATTTAACAGAGGGGCTTCGGAAATACGCATGAGCGCATTAAATATATTTACATGAAGTTTCGGAGGCTCGCCCAAGACATTTAAAAGAATCCCAGCACTTCTTTTGCAGAATGGATATTTATCCCGATACGCCCTCGAGTGGGGAGGGCGGATTGGGATCAATCTCCATTTGGGGAGCCTCGGCGACAGAAAGCAAACACGATTTCTGCATTCCGACTGAAGAAAAACGCTCTTCTACCAAGAACAATTGACGACAGATATATCCGCCTGTGCCGACCATCCAACTACAACGGGCGCAGAGATGCGGCGGCAGTGGAGTCCTGGGTTGCTTCCGTTGAGTTGTACATCCACTTTTCAAACGCACTGGAAGGTCGACAACAGTTAGTGCCATCTTGTATTAGAATTTGACTACGGGCGATGGTAAAACGGAGTTCCGCATTTCCAGATCACTCCAGGAACGTAGAAGTCTTCAAACATGCGCTACGATGCAGGTTTGCCCTCAAGTGTGATAGAGAACAATCTATGGAAGAAGTGAGAAGATTCAAGCAAGAGGAACTGTCGATAGAATGCCACACTGGGAAGTGCCCCTCATCGGTTGTGTCCAGTGGCCAGCTCAGAGATTCTATACAGTTGACTCATAACCGCGCTTGGTGAAGTTGTCACTCGGTAGTAGGAGGGGCGGAGGAGAGGGAACTGTGGGAATTAGGTTATGATGAAGTCCCTTTGCATACGGAAAGGAAAAAAACCACTTCAGCAGCCCGGGCTGGGGAGGAAGCAAGGGATTAGGAAACGACCCAGACCTGGCGCATGTGGATATTGGGGTCCAGAATTCCATATCCCACCAGGTTTGGATTAAGAACAGTAACTGACAGCAGCAAGAGTACATGGGACCCAGAAATCCAAGAACGCGCACTGGGCGAAGCATACGCCTCTTTGACAATAGTCAGGTACATATAATTAAAAATTACAAAAGCACGCAAAGGGCAAAGGAACAATAAAGTCTGAGCTTCGAGCAAGAAGCGCAAGCGATTCGATCACGGAGGCATCTGTGTCCCCGCGCAACCCGTAGGGCAGCGTTGGAGCTAAAGAAGGTTATTGCCGTATTGCCGCACCCGCATATCCTTCTGGATCCAATTCTGTGCTTACTGACGTTCGCTTTAGCATGGGCCACCTGTTGCAGGTATCGTGCACTGCATCAAATTCGTTCCCAACGCAGCCGCAAGCTTCGTTTCAAGGTGAACGGATGCCTCATCCCTGGAAGAGGAAGCTGGTGCTGCGAGAATCGAAGAAAGAACAAATAACCTATTCTGCTTTGCGCAACCCTATGCTGGAGAAGAAGAACCGACGACGGTGGAACATGCGCGCCAGCTTAAAGCCCCCAAACAAGCTCACGGTGAAATAGAATATTCCGTTATCCAGGATCGACGAATGCCTTGATCATTTGCAGGATCCTCATCATATCCATCTTTCCAGTTCCCTGGAGCTTTTTCTGAAGTCTCTACCACAACCTGACAGCTGGCACAAGATTGCGCTCCACAAGCGAACCCGCAAATTAGCATACACGTGGATGCATCTTTGCCTCCTGTATGTACCT
>CAJFCZ010000447.1:0-12676 GCA_904066245.1 Eimeria sp. OTU-Y | reverse complement strand
AAGATATATATATATGGCTGTACAAAGCAACCATTCGAGCACAATAAGTTACGAGCAGGGCAAAGGTTTTGAGTTAGCATGTCATTTTTCCAAAGAATTTGGTGAAAGGAGGAAACTGGCTGGAATGGAAATGTCTTCCGCAAAACCTTAGTGCCAATGATACACGCAGTTTGAATGGGCACCAACAGGTGATTTCGAATCAACAACGATAAGCAAGACTCGAATATGAAGTCCTTGAGTTTTCATGTACGACTGCTGAACCTGATCTATCCCAAAATAGATTTGATGTAAAATGCGCGATAAAAGCCACAAAGGGGAGTACGTCTCTGTGCATTCATCACTAGACCGGACGAATTTTCAGAGAACTACAATGGTATAACCTGGCTACAGGGGGAGCAGATTTCGGTGTGAATACTTCCATTGTTGAAGGTTGCCTGCAGCACAAGCGACCGCCTGCCCCTAGAACTACAACTCCGCTCCCAAACATGTGAGAAAGGAGGCAGTTAACAGGCACTTGGACAGTCCCTAGTGGAGCGCTGAATTGCCTTAAACAGAGGCTTCGTTGTACTCATCAACCAAACTTAATACGTGCACGGGGAGAATGAAATCCTAAACGCCTTCACATGAACCCTTTTGGACCACAGGATTGCTTATCCGCATTCCTAAAGATACTAAATGCATTGCTTCTGAATCGTTTAGGAGAAAGCTCGGAACAGAAGAGCAGCCGTTTGAGCCTGATAAGCTCAGCGTTCACGGGCCTCTGTCCTGTCTTTAAAACTTGTAAAGCCGAGCTAAGTTCACGTATAAGCATTTCGCTGTACTCCGGTTTTGCCTGCATGCCTTGAATCGGTGCCGGCTGGCAAGGAAAGCTGTGAGGGATACCACGAACGACTTTCTCCCACCACTGTCCGCTTGCCGCTTGCCCGAGTAGTTGCAGAGTCGACACAACTACGTCAAGGAAGAGGAAACGGAGGCCGAGATATTCCGCAATACAACGTTTGGGAGCGGATTGTAACGGAGCTTGTTCATATGCCATGTAAGCGCACAACCGCTCTGCCGTGGATGTTAACTCTTCCATTTCCACTGGAGTGAGACTGGGCTTTGCAAGGAAGCTGTGCGCCTTAGAAAGCAACCGTCCTGGCTTTGCCGCAGCCCACGATCCACGCAAAGCAGCTGTTAAATCAAATTTTCTCGTAAGTTTGCTCCTGTCTACAGCCGGTAGACGGCAAAATAAGTGGTTGCAACTATCCGCATCTACCGATAACGGACGACCTCCAGGCCCCCTTCCAAGCACAACTAGCGGTCCAGCCCCCGCATGTGCACTACCAGACTGCTGGCTTTGCAACAGGCCACCATTCTCCGTTGGTTGAGCAGACGCTGACAGTTGATGAGCTCCCTGAATTCGTTGTCCGGTCGCGGCATCGGATTCTTCCAAAGCGGATGTACTCATTGACAGCTGCAACAGCGCTTCGGCAGCTTGAATCTCCTGCGGAGATCTTTCCGCAATCCAAATACTAGGAAGGAAAACTAAGACCGGCCACGGTGGCGCAGTTGAAGCCGAAGTAATGGAGGTCAGTTGCGCGGAGACAACCTCCTGTAGTGCTTCGAGCGGGGATTTGCTCTCGTGTAGCCCTCGCCCAGCCCGTATCGGCTGCTCCGGCGTATCGGGAAATAGGGAGACATCAGACTCACCCGTAGGATCCAGCCAAGCTGCTTCCTCGAGCGCGTCACTGCCACAGAAGCTTCCGAGTCCACGCTCGTCACTGTTACCAGCAGACAGCCGGCGAGCTAGCGTGTGCAAGCCATTGTTCCTCACAAGAATTCGGCTGCACACGGACACTAACACCCCAACTGCGGCAATACAAGCCAAGGAGGAGAGGAACACAATCCAACATGAATGACTCCGCAAACGATTGCCACAGGATGCCGAAGGCATCGGCGTGGTTGCATCAGTGGAAGGGGGTAAAGATGCATCTAATGCGACCAGGTAGGGCCGGGTTACAGTCATCGAGTATGTTCGACTCCCCATTATCCCTCATGTCCAATGAAAAATGAGCCTGGTCGTCATTACGCCAACAACACGATGTCACCTACTCCTTTGGACAGCCCCAACTTTTCACGCAGTTCCTCAGCTTCCTGAAATAAATCCACCCTAAGAATACAGGGACCAAACACGGAATGCAGCGGCAAATACGATACTTCCGGAGATATTAAACAGAAACACGGCGCGCGACCCGAGAAGAGCACGCGTCTCGGATTGACTTCCACAGCTGGGAGTAATCAAGATTGTCAGTGCAAAATCTCGAATTCGAGGTTTACATTACAATTTGATTCCAACTTTCTGCTTTTCGCGTGTTTTGATGGGCCCACTGTTCAGCTCGAGAGGCAACAGCTGTAGTTGCTGGCACCGCTGTGCTCTGCTCACTTCTCCAGAGCGAGTTGATTTTTCCGCGAGGCCCAGAATTCGTGTGAAAGGTTGAATTCGGGTTCTTTGGACTGCTTTGGTTCCGGATATTAACCCATCAACAACAAAGAGTAAGATGGTTAAAAGATAGCATGAGGACGCGCTCCCAACGGTGAATTCTCAAACACAGTCTTGCATCTGAAACCAGACAGGCAGAGACGTATGCTCCTGCTTGTCACCACACCGGTGGTCAGTTCATCTATACCTAGGCAGATAAAGTAGTAGGTAATGATGTGTTTTCGCCCGTTTTTTATCAAACGCTCCTGAAATGTTTCTGTTCGTTCTCGATACTGCGTCCGTGCATCCGTGACCGCTGGTCGGGATTACCTGGCGTGACCTGTGGGAGCGCCCATGGAGTCCACCACACAGTGTAAACATCTCTACATATACCCTTTTCTGGAGATAAATTTGGTTTTTAATGGAGAAATGCCAAATATTCAGCATTGTAATTTACCTCTAAAGAAGTGCAGAAGGCTTCGGTTTATTGGCTGCTGTTCTCTCGAAACGCACATGCACCAATGGTCAATTCAAAGGGGGCTTAACCCATTTTCAACTAGTATTCCTACCTAATCAGTGTTGAAATATTGTCTGTTAACTCTTTAGACAAATGTTGAGCATTTCTGCTTGCGTGCAGTCTGAGTATTAAGGCCTGGTGAATGTTTCTAGCAAATTTCGGTAGACAATGCTGTATCTGGCCCCTACTCCTGCAAGCAGCACACACCGTCTTGTGCTTCTCTGGCCCTTGCTTATGGTTGCCTGACTCCTCCGTATTTTTTCTTATGCTGCTCAGACGGTACGTCCTTTAGATGTTTCGGTTGCTCCTTGCCCATGTGCCCTACTCTGCCCTGTAGTGCCCCGAGGTACAATGTACCGTACTTGAGCTCCTAATACAGTAGGAAAGTCAGTTGGAAGTGAAACACGAATAGTCAATAAGGCTTTGTTCAAAGAATCGAAGCAGTCGGTTGCCGTTTGGCTAGCGCCTTGGTCCGAGGACCCTGTTGCTGCTCACAGCAGCGACGCGGCCACCCGCGGGCCCCGTGCAAAGCCGCCGCGGCGCCCCGCCCAAGGGCGCCATATTTTTTAAGTATTAAGGAGGAGCATTTCGGGTCGGGCACCAATGTGTGACTACTACACTAAGGAGATGGGGATGTAGCCTGAGGGGACTGAGCGCTACAGATACAGTGAAGCACCTGGTGGGCCACTTTATTCGCTACTGTGGGTTTCCAGATGTTCTTATTTCTGATCGTGGCCCTAGCTTCCAGTCGGAGCGGTGGCAACACCTATGCTGTTCTTTCGACGTTAAGCGTGTTATGTTATCATCGTACCATCCCCAGAGTGACGCCCAAACAGAATGCGTCATTCAAAAAAACCCAATAATAGCAGTATCTAGAGTGAGGCACCTATAGAACGAAGAATAAAGCGAATAAAGTATCTGAACCTGGCACGGACGGCATGTGTAATTCAGTGAATGGAGGTTGCACGACGTACAGGAAGCCTAATAGTGGTCTTAACAGCTTACACAGTAACGATACTACTCACAACCATCCCAATAATAAACAAGATATGAGAATACTAGTAAAAATTGTTCAAAAATATTAATTAAAATTCTAATGATAAGTGTAGTAAGTACCACAATAATAGTAACAATAGTAGCAGAGAGTTATTAGGGATGATCAGAATGTCAATGTGGGCGGTTACCCTAGTACCAGCTACGGTACTTATAACCAAACGGCAACAATGACGGTCACGATGACAGTCCTGCATGTTATTGTTGCTATTGTTATAGTTATTCCCAATATCACTAATAATATTAATGACACCAATAGTAGTAATAATAATAATCACGACAATAATAATAGCACTACCAGTAATACGCATAGCGTGAGCTAACATATCCTAGAAAAGAGTGCAAGCTCGACTAGACAAAACCGCTTTATTACATGTGTAATAATTATACAAGTCTTGAAATTAAAACACACGAAAACAAACCAATAAGGTTGTTTGGGGCAAAATTCAACACACAGAGGGAGTCAGCTAAGCGGGATGCACAATGAGAAGAGCAAAGGCCAGACTAGTAGAGCTGGAACGCCAGATATTCCCACGCGTAAAAGCAACATTGGTTTTCAAAACATGCAAGAGCACTCCAAAGATGAAACTGAGAGTGATAGGGAAGACGTCTGCAGATGGTAAAAACAGGAAACCCGAAGAGCAATCGCATACAACCAAGCACAGAAGGCCAAACAAAGCCATAACGGAGGAGCACAGCCACAAGCAGCAGCAGAGATCAGCATAACACAGGCAATTCAATTTGGTCCTAGCCGTGGTAGAGCTCCGTGTCCCAGAATTAGCTGCAAACAAGCACAGCACATCTCAGGACGGCAGAGCACAGCAAAGAAAAAAACAACACGGCTCAAGGAGTGAACCGCGATAGGCGGGACGTCAGGTAGGGATTCAGGCTAAGGAATAAGATATGGGGAGTAGGTGGCGAGAATCTGCGGAGCACGAGTCGAGGCTTCAAGCCTGTGCTCAAGGGCAGACGTCCCTCCACGCACAAGGGCAGGCTAGGCGGCAATGTAGATAACCGCACTACACCAGGGCCGTCAAACAGCAAAATATTGAAGCAGGAGAGTAAGGTAAAGGAAGAGTAGACGCCTGATGAGACGGAAATAACGCAATCTAGGTTAGCAAGCACAGATCGGGAAGGAGCGAAGTTGTAGCGTCCGGGCACTATAGTGGACCCTACATTAGGTCTCTAGAGGCCCCGTAATAGGAAAGAGCATCAATTACGATATTATCAGCTACAAACCAGGCTCTCTTGATGGTAGAAATGAGCCTTGTAGGCCGCGGTTACCCACCTGCTGGCCGGGGACTTCGCCTGGCCAGCTGTGTGGCCGAGTTGCTGGCGAACTAAGGCGAGCCAGTGCGTCTAGGCTCATGAGTGAATGCTGCGTGCCTTTTGGTTGTGGTTGGGGGCACAAGCCGTGGAGCGGAAGATACTGTTAGGATGTGAAACTCATGCGGAAGAGCAACTGTGAGTCTCTTGAACGGCTGGGCTTGCAAGTTCCCTTCCGATCCTTTCGGTGTAATTCACCTCCATAGGCCTCAACTGCCTGTAAGTAACGGTGCCTCCATCGTAAAGCACCGTACCTCACTGCCAAACATGAACCCTATTCTGGACGCACTAAAGTTAATTGTCAAAAGGCACCTGCCTGTCCTCCTGTGTGGATAACGCTCCCCCGAAGGCATCTTTCGTTTGCATCTATAACCTGGAATGCGTATGATATGGAAGCGTATTTGTTTTATTATACCTGTCGGAAGCCCCAAATTGCCTCTTTCTCGATGCTTTAGACACTGTAGCTGTGTACCTGCGCTGGAAAGGTGTAGAGAAAAACACGATTTGTTGCAGCTGAATCGGTTGTACGCTGCATGGGCTCAAAAGTCCTGCACTGTACTACCCAGTCGTCCGAAGTGTTTTCTTGCATACTATGCGTTTATATGAAAGGGAAAAGGCTTTCAAGTGGGTATGACACTCATGTGGAAGAGCAGCTGTGAATTTCTTGAACACTTGAGCTTCCAAGATCCCTTCTGAACCTTTTGGCGTAATTCACCTCCACGTATCTACACATGGTGAAGGTGCCCATGGTTTCCACCCAGCGCCTGTTCGCAGCTGTGCATGAAAGGAGTGCCAGCAAAGTTTGTGTATCCTGTCCTCTTGGGAAGTGGGGGCCCTTTTATTTGCTGACCTACCCATACAAGCTAAGCAGATAGTGTGGATTCGCCTCTGCCAAATGCCTGTGGGCCAGGAGGCGACTACCAAACCTCCGCATGGACTTCTGTGCCGAGTATATCCTTTTGTTCTTTTTAAATACATGAGAAACACGTTAAAGAGCTTGTTATTTCACTTGTAAAGCTGCCCAGTGGCAAGGCGTAATTTTACAACGTAACGAGTCTGCATCATCCGATACAGCAGCATACCACCCTTGGCACAGCTGCACACAGGCGGGCACCTGAGTATTACAGATGCGCGGTGGCGTCAATGATATGGGGATTTACATTGCTGTTAAACGGATGCAGGCAGGAGACAGAAGCTTCTAGAGCGAAACGGTAGAATCACCTCCTGCGCGGCAGTAAGAAGGCGCTCGTTGCTTTTAGCTGGTAGACAAATAGTGAAGAGCTTACTTTTAAGGCTGCATAGGCGAAAAAAATTTAAAGCGTCATCATAGTGCAGGGCTGCCGTAAGTGTGAATTTCCTTCTACAGGATTAGGTCACGAGTCCTGCATCTGTTGCCTGCGGCTCCACATCACAGTATTTGATGCACCCAACGTCCGCGTCAAGTGCCCAAAGAATAGAGCTACTTTCTCTCTCTGCCTGTGTAGACTCCTGCGGTGCCGCTTGGGGAATCGCGGCATCTCTGATACCGCAATAGAACTAAGGAAGAAACCGCACAACAACGCCTACGAGTGGGCATAATAAGCTGTTAGCCGAATTTCGGCCTCTGAGCACGCTGGACAAGCTTAAAGCTAGGCCTGTACGTCTTGCTAGTATACATACAAGCTGTATGATTCTAAAGCTTTGCTGCCCAATACACTAGCAGAGATAAATAATATACGCTCCGCATTATGATGGTAAAGGGAGGCATGTAGGTTGGAGAACGGCTGATGAAGAGACTCACCTAGCCAGCTTCCCAGATGAAAATCAGTGAAGGCACTCTGGAAGCTCTTGATTGGTATTAGTGGCAGAACGGTGGAATTCAACGGGCGACATACTTGCTTGTCGGCCCCTCTTATAAGTGCGGTATTTAACTAGCAATATTAATTGAGCCGTGTTGCTCCAGTACCTCGCGTTTATTAAAGAAACTATGGTGTACTGGACACCCTTCGTAGACTTCTGAGAACTGAACGAATGGCTCCTTGCCAGGTATGCCGCGCTCACCAAGGCCCACGCATTGGGCACCATATGGTGCGTTATTGTTATGGTGGCTGTGCCATATATGAATGGGGTATAACCGGATCATTACAATAGCCTTGCCATCGATGTTTAAGGCTCAGAAGACGTAGAATCGTCTGGTTTTTGAAAATGTGGGCTCCCTCCGAACTCACCTCAATGTAGGCGTAGGTTCGGTCACCTGTTAGGCAAATGTGCGTGCAATTATACAACAGCCCGTGCCACTTTGTGTGAGCATACTCCCGCAAATGAATGGTGTGGGCTTCCCCCGAACTCACCCCAAAGTAGGCGTTAGTTCGGTCACCTGTTAGGCAAAGGGGCTGGCAATTAGACAACAGCCTGTGCCAGTTTGTGTGAGCATACTCCCCCAAAATAAATGCGCACGTGCCTCTGAACCCAATTGGCGGAGAACGCATATTAAGGGTGAAGTGGGTATGTTTCACCGAACAAAGCCAAATGCATCAACGAGTACTTACAATTCTGCATTTAGCTTCCATGACACTCACAGAATAATAAAGCTCCATTTCACCTTTGCCTTGAATATAAGTATTAAGGAACGGAAAATTAATTTATAATATACAGAGGTTTGCATCTTCAGTTCAGATCGATCAGGCAGCTGTTTCTGAAAACGCAGTGATGCACTCCTCCCACTACATGTTTATGGTTGTGATAAACTGTTCGGATAACACTAATAGAAAAGGTTAACGTTTAGAACAGCTCAAGCAACGCTTTTGTTGGATAATTAATTGTATCCAACCCACCTTGAATCATTGAGTATGAATATCAAGCGTGTGGCGAAGATGAATTGCAATACATTATTATTACTTTGGCTTGGTAGATGATAAGCTAGAAGCAAAATCGAGGTCGTCCCATCTCCACGGATCAAAGGTAGGTTTTTGAAAATATGGAGGGGAATATGGAGAGCAGAATAGCCTCTGCTTGATATGAACAACATCAACACATGAAGGTCGAACACCCGTCTTCAACGTTGCCAGTGCATTCACCATGTCAGTAACTAGATCTGCATTGAATGCTTCCCTTGCTGAAGATGGATAGCTATCAGTTCTAACTTTTGGTATATGTGGGATGCCACTAGCAAGTGCAAACCACCAGTTTCCCCGTCTTCTCTCTTGCAAAACATCTAAAATAGATAGAAGCGACTCCATAGCTAGGAATCGTCTACCCAGGGTTACAACAAGTTCGTCGAGATCGGAAGGTAGAGGAGAGCCCTCGTAAAAAAGAAGATGAGCAGTAAGCCCTTCAGCTAAATTTGTTAGAAAAAATAATTCAGATTTCTGTAGAGTTTTCTTTATAAGCAGAGATCGCACCTCAGATAATAACGAACATACGAGGTCACCACTCGGAGGCCGTAGACTATTCAGACTTCGACTAAATCGTATATCACAATCTCTTGGATTAACACTAGGCAAATGAAAGAATGGATGTAATGCTGCTCTGACTGCAAACATCTCTGGTACAGCTCCACGAAAACGAAATGGAGGCGGTGCTGTTGATGATAGGATGTTGGGTCTACCAGGTCGACGACGTTTCTCTGGTGTAGAAGATGTTGAAGCTTTCTCCCCTCTTCCTTTTGATAAATAAGTAGTAGATGCAGGTGGTTGTTGTGAAGGAGGTATAACTGCAGCAGCAGTGTTAGGATCAACGGTTGTTACCACTGTTACTAAGTTTCCTTCTGATGCAGCATCGCCTCCAATTGATTCTTGTAGTTCTACAGATGACAGCCTAACCACATCGTCAGGTGCTATATCTTCAGCAAACTTCACATGAATTAGATTGTTCACAGCATTGGCTAGTTCCCACGCCGATACAGTTTGCTGGGTTTCCTTCGAAGCTCCCCCCTTAGATGTTGAAGGTGCAGGTGGCTCCTTAAGCATCTGTCGAATAACAGAACCCGATGAAAGCTGATCTTCCAGTAAAGCTGCTGCTGCTGCTGCTGCTGCTGTAGCATCAGCAGCAGCAGCAGCATCAGCCTGACTGCTTGGGGGTTTATCATCTACTCGTATTCGTTTAGACGGAGGAGCAGGGAGGGGGCTCGTACCGATTCTACTCTTCTGTTCTCCTCCAGCCGATTCTGTTTCTTTGTCTCCTGTTCTTTTTAATGGGTTAGTAGAGGTAGATGGCCGTGAAGAGGAATATGAATGATCATGTGGTTGTGCTTCATGCAGAAATACAGAATCGCTGCTGCTGTCATCTTCAAGCCAGGCTTCACAGCCAAGAAATAATGAAGAATCTGAATCACTAGTATCAGACAGCCAACGATTATTTGAATATGTTTCTCTCTTTATTTGTTTAATACATATCTGTATAATCATAATAATAGCTGCAATAGATGCTAAGGCAGCAGCTGCTAGCATGCAGTATCCACCAGGATGCAATCGACTAGATCGTATACGTAGACTGTCTCTAGAGGCAAACCCTCGTATTAAGGCGGAGCCTGAAACAATTGATATATGTTTTTCTGCTTTATTATCATCTTTTATCGATTGTTCTCTATTAGGATCCGTCTCTATATAACTCTGGTGATCCAGCATCAGCAGCCGCTGTTAAAAAAACGATATATCGGCTGCGTTTATAGTTGGGTTGATTGATTCCAGACTTAAAAATTGTTAGAAGAACACCCCTTTATGCATTTATAGAAGGAAACATAACTAATAAAAATGTTATATTATGATGATCATCAACTCAGCTACAGTATTATTATGTTGTAATGAAATGGAGAGGTGTCTTCTTCTTATGCCCGATCTCTTAGTCATAATAACTAAGAAGAAAGAGGAGAGTGGAGTGTTATCATGCTACAAATAAGTTATTTTAATATAAAATAATAAAATAAATTAAAGAAAATGCAATGAAATACAGAGAGAAGGGATCGAGTTTGATGAATGGAGCAGGAAGGAAGGCAATGGGGGTATAGCAATGCATCCACGTGCAGCTACAGCATAAACTTGAATTCAAAAATATGAATAAACTTTAATCTAATAACTCAAATTAAAATAAAATAAAGTTTAAAACATTGAACTGATATGATTCTTATGTGCTAGTTCAACAATCGTATACAATTATGCTTCCAAGGCTCCCCCTTTACAGTGCGACGCTTCTGGCTGCCACTGCGCAGCGCCCACAGCCAATGAATATACAATATAATACTATTATAATTCAATTTTTCTGTTTATTTTCCAGATTTTACCTTTATATACATGTTGTTACCCTAGACATTGCTGCTAACTCTTAGGGCGTTAGCTATCCTTGCTTAGCATATAATGCAGAGGGTAGGAGGGCACCAGGGTTTGTAAGATGTTGGCTTAACATCATTCGCTTGGCTTTAGGGGGGCAGCCTGCATGCAGAGAGAAACATATATCAGTTGTCTACAGTGATAATGCATGCAGAGAAGGGGGCATTGCTGTGCTCGCATTCGAGGCTGGCCTATACCACTAGTTTTCAGTATGTTATTGCACTGCAACTCATCGGAGGGGGGGGGCCTCTGTTCCTTATTCTCTGGCCCTACCCCGCAGCTACTAGCAGGCCTGAAGATACTGAAGGGAGGGCTGTAAGTTTCAGGGAGCTCTGCTCTAGCTTCCTTCGGCTTCAGTGCTGCTCAGTAAGGTCCTTGGGTAGGTTCGATGACTCCCGCTACATTTTGTAGCATCACACAGTTGCTCTGGGCAGCTGCTATTCAGCTGCGGCTAGCAGCTGAGTTAACCTCCACAGCAGTATGGACTGATGCGCAGCAGTGATAATTAACGAGAGTGTTTCGAAAACTATATATACATTATGTATTATGCATGCATGCATCTGCAAATTCTGGATGGTTGTCACGAATGTCTTCATCAACGCCAAGGACAGTCTTCATAGACACCGAAACTGCCTGTTGCAGAATGGATATCGATCGTGATCTCTTCTCTGGTAGGGAGACTACTCACTTTTACGAGCCTCGACAAGCTGAAGCAATCTTGATTTCTGCATGCTGTTGACCGGAAAGCGCCTTTCCACCAAACACAATTTATGAAGAATGCCTCTGCCTTTGCCGAACATACAGATACGACAGCCAACAAAACACGGATGCAGTGCAGCAGCTCCTTGCATATCGTGCATCCTCTTTCACAACGCAGTTGTTACCTCCTTTAGTAGAAGGGAATGCAGCTCCACATAAGCAAGGGCTCCACGTTTCCGGAGAACATACTAACTATGGAAGACAACAAACATGCGTTGCTGTGCAGATTTATTCCCAGGTCTGCAAGGGAACAGGTGGTGGCAGAACTGTGAGAACTACAGCCACGGAAGTTGGCGATAGAACGCTACATCAAGAAGTATCAGCCACCAGTGAACAGGTCTCCAATGATGCAGTCAAAGCTTCTATATAGTTGCTTCATAGCCTGGCTTACCCCGGAGAGAGGCAATCAGTCACCTGCTGGACTACCGAGAGGGGAGTAAGGGCTGAAATTGTTGACCTCATGCCTGTAATTGTTGACTTCACTGGGATGAGGGTGTTCCTCCTCACAAAGAGACAAAAAAACATGCCTAATCCGCTACCCTGGAAACTGCCCATATCTAGAGCCTTCTGGGGCGGTGAATACCGCGCCCACCCAGACAGGGATTAGAAGCGGTAACTGACAGTCGGCAGCGAATTCGGCACCCAGAAAGCCGTGGAAGGGGGGGGGGCTACCAAAGCCCTCATCTGCCTGCTTTCCAATGAGCAAAGTCATATATTTCGCTATTACAGATACAGGGGAAGGGCGAAGGAGCTGGAGAGGCAAGACTTGAATGACAGCCGCCAGGGGAAGTTTCCCGAACTGTTCTGGGGACCGTCATGGGCTTCAACACAGTCAAACTCTGTGCAAGTCCAAACAAAGGCAGGCGGCATCCTCCCCAGTCTCCAGATATCCTTCACGCAGCCTGCCCATCAGGAAAAGCAGCGAACTGAGGTCGGTTGCAAAGCACTTCGCTGCACGAAGTGTTGCAAGGCAACGCCTACACAACTGGGCTATCGCCTCCGCATGCACTCGCTAACGCAGTAGCCGCTTGATAAGCACGAAATGTCTACGTGATAGGCAGCGTGCCCTCAACTAGAAGTGCAATATAGCAGGCTCGAACATGTTAAGCCCCAGTTGCACTGTCGCTATCTATGTGTAAGTAGCGAAGTGGAGAGAAGCTCAACACTGCAGCATGCATCAGCATCCCTTGCCCTACTGAAATCCTATCTAAACACAAGAAACTATATATATCTATTCAGATGGAGCAGGTAGGAGGC
>CAJFCZ010000446.1:0-12691 GCA_904066245.1 Eimeria sp. OTU-Y | reverse complement strand
TATATATAGAGTTGCCGGGGGAAAGCAAGGCAGGATCATTTTGCTACGCATGTTAGACTTGTGGCACCATATTTAAGGATGCCAACTGCATTTATCCGGCATTCTGGTATCCACAATTGGTTGTAGGCGGTGCGTAAAAAACATCATTAATCTACCAGGTGTCAGCTACTGGTCGCGTGACTATGCTGGATTGTTTCTGTCGTTTGGTGTTCCGTCTGACTCCAGGTATTTATAGTCCCGCCATTAGCTGCTACCAGCGCTCTCTGCGTACTACATAAGAACAGCAGTGCCTGTTTACGCGTGACTATAGAATCAGAGGACATGCCGATTCGCTCAGATATCGGAGAAACCCCCCTAGGCCTTGGGGTGGGGATAAGGGTGCTGCCGCGGAACACAAGACGACCCGTACACTGAAAGGTGAGGCGGCCCAGTGGGCTGTCGTAACTGCAGATATGGAGACGCCAGCACTATAGTGCTCCCGATGTGGCGAGCTGTTCACTTGGCAGATGTAACATGCCACCTTGGGAAGGTCTTTGGTGCGTTGCCATTTCCACAGTCTTGTATGACGGACCCCTTCGCTCACTTTCAAAATGAGGCATGCGACTCCGTTCTGCGCTTGCTGGTGGAATTAGAGTTGAATCCGTGGTTTATGGCTGTGTTCAGGAAATTACACGGCTGTATGTAGGGCGGGTACTGATGCGCGGTTCTGTATCTGCGTACGGCCATCAAGACACGCTTGTCCTTTAGTCGATTCCTTGCCTGATTGGGGTTCCCAGGCACAATGTCCTTGCCACTGAAGAACACTACACTTTCACCTTTTTTTCAGGCTTCGAACGGTATAGTTGCATCTCATACGGGGCATTTGGGTAGTTTTTGTATTGGTCGAGGTGTACAGACAGTGGGCCATTGTTGACGTATTGATGTATGCAGCGCAGCGTCTTCACTGCCTGCCTTGGCGGGCTGACGCCTCTAAGGACTGACGCTGGGTGCAGCGATTGGGAAGTGCCATCAAGAATACGATATTGCATTTGCCATTTTTGTAAATGAGTGTACAAGCCAAGAATGCCGCATGTGTGGGGCATCTAACTCAATCTGCTGTGTGGATGTATGGCCAGGTATAGGGGCGCCCATAGCCAGGCGACACAAAAGTGTTCGACCACGGACAGTGCTACAGGGGATAGACTGGGACACACAAGAAGAGTGGCATACCGATGGCGTGATACATGACTGGTTGCGCATGCTTATAGGGTTGCAGCAAGCCTGCTAGTCATCTAGCTTAATAGACGTGAATGAGGATGGATCGCCGGGCAATCCTTCACCGTTTGCAAGGATATGCCGCAATGGACACGAGGAATTGACTTTCGGAGTTGCTTTCGGTGGCGCGTCGGCGCTACCGGGACAGGAATAAATAAAACATTGTGGGCGTGTTTTTGGACAGGCCGACTCTTGCCGTTGCGCTCGCGTAGGGTAGCTGATTCGAAAGTGAGATGCCTGTGTTCTGCTGGCCGCCATGTAGTGGGGAGCGCTTTGGATATAATATGCGGGTTGTGGCCATAATTGAGATGTGGCTCACCTGCTCAGCGTGTGAGATGTGGATCCACATACATGTCGTTGTGTACCAGTTTAGGCGATCGATAGTGCTGCGCAAAGGTGTCAAACACCCAGTGCCGTGTAGCAGGTCAAAGCAGTAGAGCCTGCGCAAGTCGCCAGCTATTTGGAAAACGGCCTGGATTCTTTATAGTGTGCCAGCCGCTGAGAGGAGTTGCTCCCTCCCGGGACTCCATGCAGTTTGTTCTTAACGCCCACTTGCTTGCTGCATGCTTGCAGCATAAGGTATCGTGCAGACCGGCAATGCGAGGCACGGTATCCCCGGTGATGTCTGATAGGCTTCCTAGTTCTTTCCTTACTAATTGCAGCTCCGTTTCCTTGTCGGTGAGAACCCCTATTTGGAATTCTTGTTGACGTGCCGTTGTCAATCCAGCGTCCTGCGGCCGGGTTAGGGGGTGCTACAGTATTCGTCGGTGAAGAACGCGACGCGGAAAAATCAACAGGTGGTGTTTGTCGTAGTGAAGCTTCGATTCAAGCGGATTCGTATTACCTAAAACGATTACGCGGTGCTTCCGAAATGTGTCGACCCTGCCACTTCAGCGCTGGCGTTAAGGTGCAGCCGTTCGAGTGCCTAACGTGGCTAGTTGGAATACCAAATGCCTTTTCATTCCTGTTTGCAGTGTTGTTCTGCTCTTGCCTTTGGTGCGTTTCCACTAAGTTGTGGAAGTGGTTGTTATCGCCGAGATGCGGCCTGCCCATTCAGCATGTAAGTGTGCATCGGGCGCTACGTCATAACTCTTTGCTTAGGTTATCGATAGTGTTGCATAAAGTGGTTTAAGGTCAAATTGTGCCTTCCAGGTCGCGCAGTTGAGCGTTCGAAATGCAGCTTATCCGCTCTGCTGAGTTGCTCCATGACGAGACTGGTAGCAAGCCATGCCTTACATGTAAGTGCTGGCTACTCGCTTGCAATGTGTGGTGTGGATGCTGTGGCGTTTGGAAAGGCTTACCAGTTCTTTCTGCGCCTACTGCAGCTCCGTTGCTTTGTCAGTAAAACGTCCTACCGCAAGATCGTAGAATATCGTCTCCAACCAAGTGCCTTGTGGCTGAGTGAGGGATATAGTATTGCCGGGCACGGCGTGCGGCGCTATTGTGCACATGGGGATTAAAACGTTGGTGTTTATTGTTGTACACCGTCGATCCAACAGGACATCAATTACCAAGAACGACCGGCCGGTGCTTCCGAAGTATGTCGACCCTGCTGCAGCAACGGCAGCTTTCAGGTGGGAGATGTACGAGTGCGCAGGGCGGGTAATTGGTATACCAAATGCCCTTGCATTGCTGTCTGCCATGTTGTTGTGCGCCTGCGTTTGTTGCGTTTCCACTAAGTTGTGGGAGTGGTTACCATAGCCGTGGTGTGGCCTGTCCATTCAGCATGTAAGTGTGCATCGGGCGCTACGTCATAACTCTTCGCTTGGGTTATCGATAGTGTTGCATAAAGTGGTTTAAGGTCCAATGATGCCTTCCTGGTTGGCCAATGCAGCCCTCCAAATCTTCAATCGTTTGGGCAATGACGCACTGTTATCGTAGGCCGGCGGCTGTCCTGCAGAAACAGCATAGCAATCCACGCGCAAACTGGCTTAGGCGTAGGCTACAAGCTATCTGGGTTTGGTGTGGATGTGTTGGTGCTTGGAGAACAAAAGTCGTTTCCCACGCCCGTTTTCGCTTGCTGAAACCCTACCGTCTTGTTTACGTATCGGCGGACCTTGTTGGAGTGTCTCCGTCAACACACCGGCGTATTGCAGGTCGCGGGGATGGTTCAATATGCTTGGCTTCCGAAAGCGAATCTGGAGCTAACCGATATAACGCAGTATTTTTTTCGCGCCTAATCTAAAACGGAAATTGCAAGTGGCAAAGAGATTTTCGGTGTATTCTTGTGGAAACGTTGCGATGCTGCTTGCAGATCTTAGACGTGCGTCATTGCATACAGAGATCCCCCTTTGAGTCCCAGAATGCTACACCTTTCTCAGCGTTGTTCAGTTAGTGCGTGGAAAAACACTGTCAAATCAAGGGATGTTAGCTTTGCGTCTTATGCTTGTGCAGGACTGCTTCTTTTGCTGTGTCTCCTTTTGACGGAACATAAAACTATTTGCACTAGGAGGTGCTGCCTCAGCTCTTTGCATCCCGCACTTGCATGGCAGGGCTTGTTTTAGCATGACTGTGTTCAGACGTACCACCGACTCCCCCGTGTGCATTTGCACACAGGGATCAGGCCATGGTTCAGTTTTGTTCGCGTGGTCGCAAGATCAAGGGTGAGATGCACACTATTCGATTTACTAGGTCGACGCGGACATGCAAGAAGAGTGGGGGGCCGATGGCGTGAGATATTGCTGCCTGCGCATGCTTACATGCTTAATGCAAGCCTGCTTCTCAAGCAGTGCAACACGCGCTACTGCGGATGGATCGCTCGGCAATCCTTTACCATTTGCAAGGGATATCCCTTACTGGACACGACGAGTTGGCCCTCGGTGTGTTTTCGGTGAGGCATCGGCCCTAGCAGCTAGCAGAGTGGATTTCGTAAAACGCCTTGACAGCAAAAAACACTGTGACCAAGTTTTCGAAACACTCGGAATCTGGTTTTCCTACGGCGGCGTCGGGTTGTTGCTGTTGCATTTGCATAGGACAGCTTATTCGAAATCGAGATATCTGCGAGTTGCTGGTTGCTGTGTTGCTGTGCATCTGTGCGCAGCGTGTTGCGCAGCGAATGCGAGGTTTGTGGTCATGAGTGTGATGTGAGGAGCAGGATCAGAATGTGAGTTGAGAACCAGTGAAATTTCGTTGCGCGCCAGTCTAGGCAGCCGGTATTTCCGCTCGAAGGTAATTGTGTACGGAGCTTTGACTTCAGCCCTTTAGGCCTTTCATGTCGTCATTGCTTTGGAAGACGGCTCATGTTCATTATGATTGGCAAGCCATTATGCGCAGTTGCTCCACACTGAACGTGGAATCCATTTGGGCTTTGTGTGCAGGCATTAGATGCAGGCTTGCTGTATGCGGGGGACTAGCGCTGGTCAGTTGGAACCGCAAACAATTCCTCGCTTGCCGGCCACTCTGCCTGTTGGCGCGTTTTCGTCAACCCGAATCCCAGTATCGGCAAACCTCATTGGAGCGTTCTCGTCACCCCGCAGACCGAAGACCGGCTAATCGGGTAGTGAATCGGAATTGGCTCCATCACGGCACGCTGAATTGGATCAATTCATCGTGTTTGTCTTCGTTTGCCATTAATTAGTAGCAGCACTCTCAAGCGGCAAGGTACTTTCTGCATGCTCCGGCCGGCGTTCTCATATTTTCTTCCGGTGGTTGACGCCCGCTGTCATACTTGAAGATGCCATGTGCATTCGTAGGGTGCTGCGGGACGTCCGGGTTGGTGAAGACGGTGAGTTGATGAATTCGTTTCATATGCGCAGCGCCAGGTGTAGGCTACACAAAGTGTGCTAGGCAGTAACTGATCCGGCATTTCCCTCTCCAGTTAAGGCATGGACGCTTGCACCAGCCTCCGACACCAGTCCTGTTTGTGTACACCATATGGGGGCCAGATTTTGCTCGCGCAAGTTTGTGTGCACGGCTGCAGCGGGAGCGCGCCTCTTCGCGTGGGCATCCAGGGATCTGTTCCCGCTGCTACTTTGATCGTGTTATCGCAAGAGCTGGCTTGACGTGCACATTACCTGCCCCACTTATAGCTTTCCCGGGCGCTCAAGCGCTTAACAGTAGATGTTCTATGTTATGTTCTATGTTCCCTATGGGATGCTCTGGCTGTTCTGGTACTTGCCGGCGTGTCCAGACAGTGGGTGGTTTTTGACGTATGCATATCACCACCTTCCCTGCCTTCTGCACTCGCCCCCTGACGCCCCTAGGAGCGCATGCTGCAGGTAGCATGTGCGATCATGAATGCGTGATAAAAGCTGTTTGACACCACCGCTATTCGTGGCTCCCAGTGCAAGCACCTTTGCAGAGGGCGGTGCTGCCGCAACACCCGTTGCAGCGAGTTGGCATTGGTGGATTCCCGGAGTGTAGATCTGGATTGGTGTTTCTGGAATCGTCCGCTGGTAATTTCTGAATCTGCTTTCTTTGAAGGATTGCTGTCCTGCCGGTGTGGGCATATGAGCAGGATAATTTGCTAGAGAGCAGCGTATCTTCCTGCTGTTAGCCGCCAGGTTGAGGTCTGTGAGGTGTGACGTCTCGGGTGCCGGCTCCGTTTGCTCGGCTCCTTCCGGATGTCGACTGGATGGCATGATAGGACGTCGCACACTGCTCGTTAATACAGCCAATGTTTGAGGTTTTCCTTGTGGCATTTATTCAGTATTGGGCATGCATGATATGTAAACAACTGTGAACAGCTGGTTGGGTTTGGTCATTTATTGCTTACGTGGGCTCAGCCTGTGTCCCATTGATAGGCGTCGGGTGGCCGGTGGCCCGTGCTCGGTGGTCAGGTGATTAGAAGATGAAGTACCTGCATGTTTTTGGCTAACGTGTAACTATCTGCCTGTATGGGATGTGATTGTAATATGTTGCTGGAATAGTGACCATGCTGCTGGTGCTGCTGCTATGTTCAGCATGTGAGTCACGGTCGAGAGGTGTTTCTGTTACAGTCTACGGGAAGGGTGGAGCTGCGCGAAACAGTGGACGATCGGGTGTCTCCTTTCAGGTTCACGATATACGACCTATTCGGACCTCACGTTTTTGGGTATATAATTAGCTATTGTCTTAGGTCCACCGCCGTTGCGGGCCCCTGCAGCGGTTGAACGCAAGTTGGGCTTCACGTGGAGGTATTAGCTGCACGCATCCAGTTAATGGCAGACTGGGGCAGGCATTCAACAAGCAAGGCTGTTCCCCATTTCGCCTGCCGCTGCGGCTTTATCTGCAGACGTTGTTGGAGCATCATCGTCATCCCACCTGCGTGTGTCCGGCCAGTAGGGTAGCGCAGGGCAATGCGTTCCGCGGCCAGACGTTGGATTGGATTTAATTTATTGTCTGCTTGTCCTTATGGTACAGCCGCACTCTCACTTGACAAAGAGAACCTTGCTGTAGGCTGATGGCGGCGTTTCGACTTTTTGCGAGTGGTGTGCGTGTGCTCCGACACATGAAAATGAAAGTTGGATTTCCTGGACGTTACGTTATCTCCGCGTTGGTGCAGGCATTGCGCAAATTGGCCCCATTCATCTAGGGAGTATTTGCCTTCGGTCTAACGAGTCCTTTAGGCAGTCCCCGTTGCGGTAATCTCGTCTTGTGTTAGTGCATGGGCTGCTGCACTAGCAGGTGCTCCACGCGATCTTTCCCTGCCGCATATGAAAAGCAGTCCTTGTTTAATGACGGCTCTGTGCAGGCCTGGCGCTGACGCGCAGTGTGTATATGCACCCAAATATCAAGGAAGGTTTTGTTTTAGTCTCGTTGTCGCATTGATTGGGACTGATCGGCAAAGCACTTGCTCAATGAGCAAAGCTATATTTCGATATGCTTGAAACATTGGTCTAGGAGCACAGTCGTTGCACAGTAGTTCTGATGATCCGTGTGTCATATAGTGTGTGGTGGCTGCTTTATTGTTGGTCATCATGGGCAGACCGTGGGTGGCTCTTGATGAGTCATATAGCGTAGAATCGTCGCTACCTGCACTGACGGCATGCGATGTCTAGCAGTTGACGTCTTTTTGTGACAGGTGGAAAGTGCAACTGATTGTACATGATTACGCGGGGTTGTTCTTGTACGGGCAATGCGCAAGCCACGGTCACCCCAGATATCTGTAAATATGGTGCACTTCACGCAGTATGATGTTAGCGGGCGTGCAACATGCCATCGAAGCCCCATCAGCAACACCAAATGCTTATATTATGTTATGCCCTAGGATGCAGGCGGTTGATTCGTGGATACCAGGAGAGTGGCGTGCAGGTTGGATTAATACGTGGCAGGATGCGAATGCGCTCGAGATTGCTGCGGCCTTGCCAAACACTCTGCTCGACGCGAATCGGTGCGAATCACTCACCAATCTTCACTGTTTGCAAGGCGCCATCATGCTGGGTGTCCGGAATCGGCATTTGGCGTTGCCCTCACAAAGGCAATGATGTCAGAGGGCTTGGGTGAAATAGAAGGGCCTGACCATACATTCGATATATATCGCCTCCGGCTGTGCTACGGGGGCGTTGGTATCTTGGTAAGGCGTGCGCATAGGGCAACGGGTTGGAAATCAACGGTTGCCAGCCGTGTTGCTGTGCGCTTGCTTGTGATACCCTTGGACCATCGTTAGGAATTGGTGGCAATGCATTTATTGTGTCCGTTTTGCATTGGAGTCAAAATCGGAAGATCTGTCATATGTGTCTGTGTATGCCATCGTGATGTGGTAAGCTGTGAAATATCTGATGACATCTCTCACGTTCGGAAAATTGAGCCTATTCAAATCCCCAATTATTTGGGAAGCTACCGCCATCTTCCTTAGGCCAGCTGCTGTTGTGCCGATTCGCCTCGTGCAGAGACTGGAAGCGAGTTTGGCCTTACGTGTAGGTCTAAGCTGCATACACCTTGTGTGGAGCAGACGCGTGATGGTGTGGAAAGCAGAGGAAGCTTCGCACTCCGTTTTTCGCTCGCTGTAACTCCAAGTTTTTGTTGCCGGTGAGAAGTATTGCCTGTAGACCATGTTGAACGGTGGCGGTAAACACTGTGGCCCGCAGCCGGATGGCGGGTATGTGTAGTGTAAATGATTCTCGAGGTGGACGCTGGGGTTTATCGTTTTAATCCGTTTTGTTTTTCTTCCGTCTGCCTTGTCCACAAGTGGTAGCGAGATCTCTGATGCACGGTCTTAGCAGCGCTTCGATATCGTTTGCAGAGTAAAGGCGTGTATCCTAATATCTCGGAAGACTCCGGTTGGATTTTGGCGTTGTTGGCATACGTTGGGACGGGTGTAGCCGGTATGTGACTCAATTCGTATGTGACTCCATTCATCTAGGGCGGTCTAGCTTCAGGTTGCATAAATGCGTAAGGCTGTTACTGCGCTTGACTAAAGGCAAGGATATGCGCAACAGCACCTGCTACCCAAAATTTTGGGTGCTGCATATGGATGGCAGGGCTCGCTTGAGCAAGGTCCTGTGCGCAGCTACTCATGACTCATGCTCGTACGTATACATCGAGAGATCAAAAACCGTTCTGTTTCTGGATCATCCGGGCTGGGAAGGTGTGCACTTACCATGAAAACGTGTATCTTACAGGGAACTAGGGGTTGCTGCATCCGCGACTACCTGTGGTGGGTTTGCATGCGGCAGGTGCAATACTACAGGTGTCTTTCCGTGGATCCCGGTTGCGGTATCTAACGCGAGACCGAGATACTGCATCCGGGGTAAACTCGGCCTATTTGTGTGTTCCCTAGATGCCTTCCCTGCCTGCCTTGGCGGCAACTGGCGGCAGTTGCCCTCCTCCCTCTATGACTGTTGGCGGCATGGCTATTTCTGCCATTAACCTGATAGGCAGTGGTTCTTAAGGACATCTGCTGTGCATGGCACAGTAGAAACTAGCATCCTCCCCTCTCCAGGCGCCGCTGCTACGGGCAGACAGTGCTGAACATAAATTAAAAAACGTTTGCGCCTTCGACGTTGGCAGCGGAAGAGAATCCCTGTACACGCGCCCGCAGACGTGGTGCCCCTCACTCAGTCTATTATCTCGCAGTATGAAGCGGAGAGTGCAGGCTGTACGTATTGAGACCACAACAAGCTTAGAGTCATGTACGCGAGTTTCTGCTTATTGGTGCTCTCTACGAAACATTGTGCAGTGCCATACATGCTTTGTCGGGTGTAGCGCTCACTGGCGCTCATACCTCTTTAGGCGAAGTGGGCATTCGGGGCTGCCAATGCAAACGCATGCTCCACGCGATCTTTCCCTGCCGCATATGAAAAGCAGTCCTTGTTTAATGACGGCTCTGTGCAGGCCTGGCGCTGACGCGCAGTGTGTATATGCACCCAAATATCAAGGAAGGTTTTGTTTTAGTCTCGTTGTCGCATTGATTGGGACTGATCGGCAAAGCACTTGCTCAATGAGCAAAGCTATATTTCGATATGCTTGAAACATTGGTCTAGGAGCACAGTCGTTGCACAGTAGTTCTGCTGATCCGTGTGCCATATAGTGTGTGGTGGCTGCTTTATTGTTGGTCATCATGGGCAGACCGTGGGTGGCTCTTGATGAGTCATATAGCGTAGAATCGTCGCTACCTGCACTGACGGCATGCGATGTCTAGCAGTTGACGTCTTTTTGTGACAGGTGGAAAGTGCAACTGATTGTACATGATTACGCGGGGTTGTTCTTGTACGGGCAATGCGCAAGCCACGGTCACCCCAGATATCTGTAAATATGGTGCACTTCACGCAGTATGATGTTAGCGGGCGTGCAACATGCCATCGAAGCCCCATCAGCAACACCAAATGCTTATATTATGTTATGCCCTAGGATGCAGGCGGTTGATTCGTGGATACCAGGAGAGTGGCGTGCAGGTTGGATTAATACGTGGCAGGATGCGAATGCGCTCGAGATTGCTGCGGCCTTGCCAAACACTCTGCTCGACGCGAATCGGTGCGAATCACTCACCAATCTTCACTGTTTGCAAGGCGCCATCATGCTGGGTGTCCGGAATCGGCATTTGGCGTTGCCCTCACAAAGGCAATGATGTCAGAGGGCTTGGGTGAAATAGAAGGGCCTGACCATACATTCGATATATATCGCCTCCGGCTGTGCTACGGGGGCGTTGGTATCTTGGTAAGGCGTGCGCATAGGGCAACGGGTTGGAAATCAACGGTTGCCAGCCGTGTTGCTGTGCGCTTGCTTGTGATACCCTTGGACCATCGTTAGGAATTGGTGGCAATGCATTTATTGTGTCCGTTTTGCATTGGAGTCAAAATCGGAAGATCTGTCATATGTGTCTGTGTATGCCATCGTGATGTGGTAAGCTGTGAAATATCTGATGACATCTCTCACGTTCGGAAAATTGAGCCTATTCAAATCCCCAATTATTTGGGAAGCTACCGCCATCTTCCTTAGGCCAGCTGCTGTTGTGCCGATTCGCCTCGTGCAGAGACTGGAAGCGAGTTTGGCCTTACGTGTAGGTCTAAGCTGCATACACCTTGTGTGGAGCAGACGCGTGATGGTGTGGAAAGCAGAGGAAGCTTCGCACTCCGTTTTTCGCTCGCTGTAACTCCAAGTTTTTGTTGCCGGTGAGAAGTATTGCCTGTAGACCATGTTGAACGGTGGCGGTAAACACTGTGGCCCGCAGCCGGATGGCGGGTATGTGTAGTGTAAATGATTCTCGAGGTGGACGCTGGGGTTTATCGTTTTAATCCGTTTTGTTTTTCTTCCGTCTGCCTTGTCCACAAGTGGTAGCGAGATCTCTGATGCACGGTCTTAGCAGCGCTTCGATATCGTTTGCAGAGTAAAGGCGTGTATCCTAATATCTCGGAAGACTCCGGTTGGATTTTGGCGTTGTTGGCATACGTTGGGACGGGTGTAGCCGGTATGTGACTCAATTCGTATGTGACTCCATTCATCTAGGGCGGTCTAGCTTCAGGTTGCATAAATGCGTAAGGCTGTTACTGCGCTTGACTAAAGGCAAGGATATGCGCAACAGCACCTGCTACCCAAAATTTTGGGTGCTGCATATGGATGGCAGGGCTCGCTTGAGCAAGGTCCTGTGCGCAGCTACTCATGACTCATGCTCGTACGTATACATCGAGAGATCAAAAACCGTTCTGTTTCTGGATCATCCGGGCTGGGAAGGTGTGCACTTACCATGAAAACGTGTATCTTACAGGGAACTAGGGGTTGCTGCATCCGCGACTACCTGTGGTGGGTTTGCATGCGGCAGGTGCAATACTACAGGTGTCTTTCCGTGGATCCCGGTTGCGGTATCTAACGCGAGACCGAGATACTGCATCCGGGGTAAACTCGGCCTATTTGTGTGTTCCCTAGATGCCTTCCCTGCCTGCCTTGGCGGCAACTGGCGGCAGTTGCCCTCCTCCCTCTATGACTGTTGGCGGCATGGCTATTTCTGCCATTAACCTGATAGGCAGTGGTTCTTAAGGACATCTGCTGTGCATGGCACAGTAGAAACTAGCATCCTCCCCTCTCCAGGCGCCGCTGCTACGGGCAGACAGTGCTGAACATAAATTAAAAAACGTTTGCGCCTTCGACGTTGGCAGCGGAAGAGAATCCCTGTACACGCGCCCGCAGACGTGGTGCCCCTCACTCAGTCTATTATCTCGCAGTATGAAGCGGAGAGTGCAGGCTGTACGTATTGAGACCACAACAAGCTTAGAGTCATGTACGCGAGTTTCTGCTTATTGGTGTTCTCTACGAAACATTGTGCAGTGCCATACATGCTTTGTCGGGTGTAGAGCTCACTGGCGCTCATACCTCTTTAGGCGAAGTGGGCATTCGGTGTTTTCAATGCAGGCAAGGGGGAAACGCTTGCTTCTGCCACGACGCCCGTTTCAGAAAGTAGGCGCTGGCGGATTCCCGGAGTGAAGATCTGGATTGGTGTTTCTGGAATCGTCCGCTGGTAATTTCTGAATCTGCTTTCTTTGAAGGATTGCTGTCCTGCCGGTGTGGGCATATGAGCAGGATAATTTGCTAGAGAGCAGCGTATCGTCCTGCTGTTAGCCGCCAGGTTGAGGTCTGTGGGGTGTGACGTCTCGGGTGCCGGCTCCGTTTGCTCGGCTCCTTCCGGATGTCGACTGGATGGCGTGATAGGAAGTCGCACACTGCTCGTTAATACAGCCAATGTTTGAGGTTTTCCCTGTCGAAGGATGGGTGGTAGTGCGGTGCTCGAAACAGCGAATAATGGTCGTGATGGTGATGCTTTTGCGCAGCAGTAGGGCGTTCCTTCAGGGGAGGCCAGCTTGTATAAGAACTTGCAGCACGCAAGCCGGACCCGTTCGCCTATACGCAAGCTGCATTTATTCAGTATTTGACATGCATGATGTGTAAACAACTGTGAATAGCTGGTTGGGTTTGGTCATTTATTGCTTACGTGGGCTCAGCCTGTGTCCCATTGATAGGCGTCGGGTGGCCGGTGGCCCGTGCTCGGTGGTCAGGTGATTAGAAGATGAAGTACCTGCATGTTTTT
>CAJFCZ010000445.1:0-12729 GCA_904066245.1 Eimeria sp. OTU-Y | reverse complement strand
ATATATATATATACATGTATATATATGTTTCTCTTAGCCTGTTTCATCTGCAATTTGTCTCTCAGGAGCTATCAGGTGGATGAAGGCAGTCACACCTGCTCTGCCTGTCCATCTGGATTTTACTGTGCATCAAGTTCTGGGGAGCCGGTGGTCTGCCCCGAGGGCCACTACTGTCCTTCGGGGACACAAGAGCCTCAGGCCTGTCCCTCAGGCACCTACAGAGACGTCACGGGAGGTGTCTCCACAGATGATTGTTTCCCCTGTCCCCCAGGGAAGTACTGCTCGCATGTAGGCACCAGCAAGAAAGACATGCTCCCTTGCCCCTCCGGCTACTACTGCAGCCTCGGTGCAGGGACCCTAAGCGGCAACACGCGCATCAACACCACCGCCTTTGGAAGCCCACTTAATACACAAAGCAACGGTGAACAAGGAGATGATGATGAAGACGAAGACCCCTGCGGAGGAGTTCTCCCCTGTATTTTTGCACGACTGTGAGTTCCACTCGCCCTCTCCGTCTTCTCGCACAAGGCCGGGATGCAGAGTTCAGGGTTTAGGGCATAGGGTAAAGGGTATAGGGTAACCATCCAGGGTTCAGGGTTTATGGCACAATCGGAGGTTGTTAATTGTTTTTCGTTTACTCAGCTGCCCCGCTAACGCCTACTGTCCCGAGGGCTCCTGGTCCCCGCAGCCCTGTCCCAGCGGGACGGGCCACACCCGCCGGGGTGCTACCTCGGCTACAGAATGTGTCAAGTGCGACGCGGGGGTGTACTGCGGCAGTTCGGGGGAGAGGGCCCCCTGCGATGCTGGGTTCATCTGTTACGGGGGGGCCCTAACCGCGCGGCCCACTGACACAACCACAGGAGAGATGTGCCCAACGGGCCACTACTGTCCCCAAGGGACTACGAACAGCCGCGTCTGCCCCATAGGCACCTACGGGCCCACCAAGGGACTCACAGACGCGTGCATACCCTGCCCGGCAGGGCGCCTCTGCACTCAGGACGGTGAGCGAGCCAGTGCATGTACAGCCCACTCTCTAGACATCCCTGCTGCCGGCTGCGTGCATGCATGCATGCATGCAGCATCCAGCGCTGCAAGCATGCATGCGTTTCTGTTAAATGGAGCTTAACTTACATGCAGTTCTGTCTTTCAGAACGCCGCGAGTCTCCTTACCTCTTTAGTCAAAAAGCTTTGCAGTCCGCCTTAACTGGCAGTTCGATAGCAAGGCATTATGCTTTGCTTTGTTTACTATTTCCCTACGATGTATACATACATCTACATAAATCAGTTGGAAGTTTACTAACATAGTTACCCTCGCATTTATTAGTTTATAATACTGGGCTGACGACTTGCCTTATGTATGTGTGTCCAACGGTGGTTTAGCTTCACCAGAGATCTCCTCCACCTTCCACTGCATGCATGGCTTCTGTGTGTAACACACGTTTAGAGGCAGTACCCCAATTAAGAGACAGCCACATTCTCTGTCTGTTGTTCAGGCCTCGAGGAACCCAGCGATGATAAATGCCCTGAAGGGAGTTACTGCCCAGCAGGCGCCATCAGCCAACGCCAGTGCCCCATAGGGACATACAACAACAAGGAGGGGCAGCCCGACCAATCGAGTTGCCTTGCTTGCCCTCCAGGTGAGAGAATAAACCACCAGCCGTAAACCCTAAACTACAAACCCTAAACCCCACACACCGGCTGAACTAAGGCTGCCGTGTCTCCGTTGGGCCCTTTCCCCGAAGCACGTCTCAGCAGGACCGGCTGGTTGCTGTCCCGCCAGGCGTTATGGTTGCCTTCTGTTCTCTGGCCTCTCTGTGTCTCCATAGAGGAGACAGTAGAGCATATCCGTATCTTCTCATCTGCATGCACACCTCTGCCTTGCTCCTGTATCTGTGGGCAGGGCACTACTGCGCAACAACCGGCCTCCGAGAACCCACAGGAGAGTGCGAGGAGGGGACCTGGTGTATTTCTGGCTCCCAAATCAACGACTCGTCGCTGGCTTACCTCCCCAGCTCCGTCATACAGTGCCCCGCTGGTTACACGTGTGCCGGAGGAGCTGTAAGACCCTAGACCCTCGACCCTAAACCCTAAACCCTAAGTTGCAAATTCAATCGGAAGTCTAGTTTGTTAAGAGGTGGGGATTGAACCCACCCGTAGAGCACGTGTCATCCATAGAGTATTCGCGCTTAGAAATAGTATCCCCGATTGTCCAGCCTGTAATAATACTCTTTCACCATTAAAATGCTTTATCATATGATTTGTATATTACTGCGAACTAGCCAATTATTCATTCGTACACTGTGGGCTCTCCCTACTATTGTCTTACGGGGGCGAATATCAGTAGAGTTTATCATACAGAGAGGCCTGTTCGTACATGAAGTAGAGGGATTATTCGCAGCTACCTTCTTACTTTCTAGGGTTCCATATCTTCAAGATGGAGTTGTCCCAAAAATCAGGGGCGCTTGGTTTTCTCTAGAGAGCTCGGGGTCCCACCATGCCACAGCCACTTGCAGCATCTCCCCACCTTCATTCCTCTTAGTTGCCGCTCAGTTGAGAGCCTGCGGTGTCTCTCCTCTTTCTTCTTGTGCTTCAGATCGTCCCCACGCCCTGCGGTGCAGGAACGTACAAGGACAAGCAAGGCGGCTCCAGCTGTACAGATTGCCCAGGAGGGGTTTACTGCGCCCATACAGCGCTGACGACAGCTTCAGCAGACGGGCCGTGCTCCGCGGGTTACTATTGTTCAGGGGGTTCAACTACACCAACACCCACTGACACTACGCACGGGAATATCTGTCCAAAACACAAGTACTGTCCAGCAGGTACTGTGTACCAGCTCGAGGCAACAGCCTGGGGTGTGAGGAGGGCAGCATCCCCGCATGCACGGGCTCAGCTTCTTACCAAACACATCCCTTCCTTACTAGGCAGGAAAAACGCGAAGGTCAATGCTGGCGGGGATGCATGTATGCCCGGTTCTCAGGCTCCTCTACTCCGATTGAGTGCCCTGCGGGCAAATACAATGCCACTACAGGTACAACCCTCTTTCCCCCAAGTTATCTATGCAGAATAATACATACAAACATATACATGTATAGGTGTGGGGTTGATTGTAATACACATCACGTATATGTACTGCCAAATTCTGGTAGTTTGTGGTGTCTCCACGATGTCCCTTGAGGGCCCTGCATGTTTTCTCTCTGGTGGGAGCCCTGCTGCAACCTTCATACATAATGAAACCCTCAGGAGACACTCTGCAGCTGCGGGTGGCAGCCGCAGGCCTCCCAATAGTACGCGGAGGGAGGCGCTCGTGTTCACGCGTCCCTTCTTCCTGAATGGCTGCTGCGCTCTCAGTCTCATCCTTACACCTGTTTTTCAGCTGTTGTTGTTTCTTAGGGATGTCCTATTGCCCGGACTGCACCGCGGGGTACTTCTGTATTAACGAGCAGCAGACGATTTGCCCTGCTGGCGGGTATTGTCCCTCTGGGCAGTCACAGGAGACCCGCTGTGCCCCAGGGACCATTGGTCGCTCAGAGGGCCTTACCTCGCAAGAAGAGTGCGCGGAGTGCCCAGCAGGAAAAGTTTGCAACAATGGTGAAGATGAAGAAGAATGCCCTGAAGGGCTGATTTGTCTTGGAGGCGCGGCGCCGGACGTGACTGTCTCCTCCATTGAATACGAGATGCAGAGCTCGTCATTCTGGAGTGGCATCCAAATACAACTCGCGTAAGACCCATTCGTTCAGATAAGAAAAGCTAGACTAATACGGGGGGCGCAAGCAGCGTCTGTCAAGATAAGATAACACCGGGATTCGCTCTATCCTGCTTGAAACCTTCAATGTGCTTCACATGTTACCGCCAGCCAGCTGTGTCGTAGCAGAATCCTTAGAGGGATGCACGGGAAGCAGAACCCACAAATCGTTTGCTAAAAGCAAGGATGTGGGCACGGTCCTCTCAAGTACTCGGCTTCCTTTTGTTTTGCATTGTCTCTGTTGTATCTGTTCTTGAAGTCTGTGGCTTTATACTATTACTTATATTTGGGTAACTGCTCGCCCGGCCTTGCTTGTGCCTCCTCTCACCTCAGAGGGGCTTGTCCCCAGGGCATGTATTGCCCAGCTGGATCCGCAACCCCGCGAAAATGTCCTGAAGGCAAGGCCACCCCTTCTGAAGGAGCGACATCCGAGAACGACTGCGAAGCCTGCCCAGAGGGCTATCTTTGCACCTCCGTGACAGTGGTAGGCAAAGCCGCTCATCCTTTCGAACCCTAACCCCCAAACCTTTTCTGCAGCTTTCTCCGTTTTCACGGTAGTCTATCCGCCGTTGCCTCCCCTGGACAACGCAGTGAGGCATTTAATGCCGGCGAAGACGCAAACGAAGCATGTCATTATGTTTGTATGTCTCCTTGTGCTGCAGGTCCCAATAATATGCCCAGAGGGTTCCTACTGTCTCCAGGGAGAAGGCAGCCCCCGTCTCTGTCCGCCGGGAACTTACCAGGGCATGCGCGGAGCGGCAGCTGCCGACATGTGCACGCCGTGCGAGGCGGTAGGTGTTGCGATATTTCCTCTTTGGCGCCTCTGTCGCAGCAGCAGCAGCAGCTATAGCTGCAGCAACAACAACAGGGGCTGCCTTACCACTTCTCTATCTATCTTCAGACTCCTTGCAGCTATAGCTTGAAATCTCAGATGTCTGTGTGCATTGTAGTGGGAACTGAAAGTGTAGCGTCGGCAGCAAGTCAGCTCCGCAAGCACAGCACAAGAAACAGCACCCTTGCCCGCAATTGCAGCAACAGCAGTTGCTGCTGTTGTAGTTGTACCTGTTGCTGCTGTTGCTATTTCAGAAGTCTGTGCTTTTGCTCCTGCAGCAGTTGCTGCTGGTGCTTCTGCGGTAGCCTTAGCCGCTGCTGTGCGGTACGATCTCCACTCTCCCAAACACGCTCAGTTGACGCTTGCAAAGCTTGAGGGCGTGTGTATGTGTGTAGGGCCATTTCTGTCCCATTGAAGGGATGGAGTATTATACCAACACAGTTTGCCCTTGGGGACACTACTGCTTGGAAGGCAGCGCAGAGCCTGAGGTGTGTCAACCGGGGACCTTCAACAATGAAGTGGGCACAAAGGCAGCTAACCACTGCAAGCCTTGCCCTCAAGGTACGTGCTGCTGCTTCAGCCCCTCCAAACAACAAGATCAAATACGAGAATATTTTTCTTTACTGGAGTTTTGAAGTCGCAGGGCCAAGGGTAGTTTGCCTCTTCATTTCCTGCTGCTGCTGCTGCAGTAGTTTACTCAGTTCCATATTTTATCTGCCTTGAGTATGTCTCTCAGGCTTTTCGTGTTCTGGGGAAAAGGCAGCCTACCGCTCGCTTATAGAGGACCCACGGCTGCTGGAGATTGGGGGCGAGGCACTCCTGCACCGGGAAGATGCAAGCTACAGGACGGCATGCGTGCCAAAGGCGTATTGCCCTGAAGGGACTATAGATCCCATTCCCTGCCCCGCAAATTTCTACTGCCCCGGAGAGACCATCTGGCCTATCGAATGTCCAGCCAACCACTACTGCCCCGAGGAAACGGACACCCCAGAGCCGTGCCCCGAGGGTTACTTCTGCCCTGGAGGAGAAGAGGAGCCGTTCACGTGCCCCCCTGGTAGTCGAGTAAGCCAAGGGCATACTGGACTATGGTTTGGGATTGTAGATATTAGGCCCTAAGCCTTCATATTTTCACTGCATCTGCATGTGATGCGTGCAGTCTTCCACTCTGTATATTTTTGAACAGCACGCATGCTAACTGGTGCCAGTTGCCCCCGTGTTGTTGTTAGCTTCAAGATGCCATAATGCTGTACATTCCTTGCATCTTCCTGCTCGTGCCACACTAGCGTCTTTATTGTTCGCGCTTCACTTACGAAAGTTGCTGCACCTGCTGAACTGCAGGCCATTTCGTCTTGCGAGGGAGAACAAACAGTCGAGAACTGCTGCGAGCTGTGCCCCGCGGGCACCTACTCCGATTCGGAGGCATCCACTGTCTGCAGTGCATGCAGCGAAGGCTACATATGCACAGGTGTTGACCCTAAAACCTAAACAAATGCGATGTGCACGTTTCATTCCAATGCTGTTTAGCAGTGAAGGGCGGGAACGCACGTTCCCACATCACATCTACCAATGGATACGTGGTGCGATGCTCGCCCTTATGGCATTCAGCTTGGTCATGGGCTTAGTGCAAGACTACTAGAGCTTACCCGCATGCTTTGGGGCCTCTGCAGAGGGATCGAAAACTCCTACTCCTTCTGACAGTGGTGGTTATATCTGTCCTGCTGGGTACTACTGTCCCGCTGGAGCTATCACGCCTCGTCCCTGTGCGCCAGGGACGTACAGAGAAGACCCGGGTGCCTCAAGCGCCTCCGATTGCTTGCCGTGTCCTTCTGGGACATATCAGCGTTTCATTGCAATGGTAAGTTGGCACGATAAAGCGCAGCAGAAGGTGGAAGCTTTCAGGGAAGCTTTTGCGCCACACAGAAGGCAGCATAGGGCCATCCGTCCCCTCCACTGCATACTGCATCGCCACCGTTTTTGTATTTATTCTAACGTGCCTGTCACAAGCCCAGCGTCATTCCTAATTTTACACATTGCATCCTTGATTACGCTGATGGTGTAACTTATCTGAGGACAATGTGTTCTACTGGTTCTATGAGTACGCTATTCATACTATTCTCCTTTTTTTAAAAAGCAGTTGGCTATGGGCTCCACACTCAGTGAAAACGGGGTTAACTAAAATGTGTTACTTATAACGACTGGGAGGTGCAACAGGAGACTCAGATGGGCAGTTTAGCTATAACAGGCTGCTGCTGCCTCGGCACCGCTATGAGTGTACGATTTGGGGTCTTAGGCTATGCACCTTTGTCCATGGCTTTCGGCTACTCTGTAATATTCATCCTTCAAGGCCTCTCAACTGTTTAGGAGCTAGCAGACGTTGTTCACATACATGTACACATGTACCCTGGAAAAGTCACTAGGAAGCCGAAGCCGGTCGCTGCAGTGTTGGGTTGTGGGCTGCAGACCTCGTGTGATAAATGCGGCCCGAACTCCACGGAAGAACAGCAGGAGGGAGCGTACACGTGCACGTGTCTGGGAGAGAACCGAGTATATCAATACGGAGACAAGACTTGCCCCTGTCGGAGCGGGTTAGCTACACTGCTAAACATCCCCATGTGGCTCAGGCTGTCTCGTTTCCAGTCCCCTGCACAAACGTTTCTTTTTCCCTTCTCTTTCCCTCCTACGTGCAGATACGTGAGCTACGACCACCACCTGGAGGTGTCCGAGCTAGAGGACGGAACGCTGAGCTGCCAGCCAATGACGCTGAAGCGCTGTGAAGAGCTTGAGCAGAGGGACTACCTCGGGCGGTGCATTGCTGCAGCGGACTGCACCGAGGCCTGCGGCCCTGAGGGCGGCAACTTCCTGAGCACCGTCGGCGTATGTGAGTGCGCAACAGCCATTGCACAGACAGCTCAATGCGACAGCAGCTGCCAGGCATCTCTGCCAACTGTAACTCTGGAAGGAGAGGAGATAACTCTAAAAGATTCCGAGACAGGAGAGACCACCGTCTTGCGGCATCCGGACTTAGATGTCTCTGGAGCCTCCCTGTACTGCTCGATGTTCAGAGTAAGGCAGAATACAGCCGAGACAGATAGGGGAAAAGATATAACAGGGCGGCCGCTCACCGCCTTAAAGAGAGCTAGCTGTGTCCACCGGTGTGGTGTATGCGCAGGACCTATTCGCTGGCATTACGATCCCCTGCAGTTTCCACTTTCAACGTGCTGACCAATCGGGGATGCATGCGCTGTACGTCCCTCCCAGCTCCCTCTGGTCTCCCACGCGGAGATGGCACAACGGGCCTCGCAGTCGCCGCCCTCTTTCTTGGGCCCGCCGCAGCTCGTGGCACGCAAATGGGACGCCTGGAAAGATAGGCCCCGAAAGTGGTGGCTTAGCCTTCGGGGATTCAGGGACTCCTCAGCAGCCGCATGCCGCAGCTGCACAGTTCAGAGATAGCTCCAGGCAGCCCTCTATCTCAAAGCTCCAGTCCTTATCTGTCGACAACTCAGTAATCTGCATCATTAAGGGCTCCTCAATTGTGTGGGAGCTTAAAGACGGAGTTTACCCCATATACGTACAGGTCAGCCCAGCATCCTAAAAGTAAGACAAAGCTGGAGTACTAACAGCAGATCATATTGTTGTTGCCTCGGCAGCCTTCCACTGGCCACTGCCTTCACAGCAAGCAGCACCTGTACCACTTTATAACAACGGAGTACTGGGCTCAAAGCGCGAAGGTGGGGCGGATGCAAGCAGGTCTGTGGAAAGAGTCATATTATTGTTTTCCACTCCGTTTGTTGCCTTTCAGGAATCCCTTCTGAATACGGGCAGTACATTCGACAGCTCTGGCCTTAGAGCACTCGCGAAACAAGTGGAAAATGGGAAGAGCCCCAGTTTCTTCATTCAAACATTTGAAGCTGAAGGAACATACGTGTTCGCTTCATCGATGCACAACTCTAAATTGTCGCTAGTGCGCGTTCTGCCTCCAGGCATGGACTGCCCAGGAGACACTGGGTGAGCATTATGCAACGAAAGTGGCTGCATGCGGGATCGGGTTTCAGACACAGCTTGTGGGCTCTTGTAGTATAGTTATTTTTACCAGTAACGCACGTGTGTAGCGGCAGCCTAACCACACACATGTTCCCCACGTTTTCGAATGCTTCCATTGAGCGTTCTTCTGTTCGATAAGGGGGCAGTGTGCATGGCTTGCTCTCTAATTTCGGCGTCAAGGGGAACGCTCCTGAAACTTGTGCGTAGATATCCGACTCCCATTCGTCTGCGCCCGCTGAGTCTCCTGGCCATATCTCTGCTGACCAGCAACCTCCTGCTGGATCCAGACTGGGTCCTTCTGGTGGGACTTCTGCTTGCATTGGTGGTGCTCGTGCTGATCCTGTTGGGCATAGCCGCACGATTCTTCCGCCACCGCTGGCCATCTGCACGGGAACCGACAACTGCACTATCTGCCGTTTGCCTTGAAGGCTGCAGCGCGCTGGCAGTCAGAAGCCATAAAGAGCCGCAGTATGCAACACCAAATTTCCTCGCCCGGTACATCAGGCCGACGGGCTCTACACGCATCCTACACTACAGAATACGGGACGATCTGCTCGACAGCACGGTGAGGCTGAATATGGAGGTTTCATGGAACAATAGGTAGTTTGCCCCACCATCCGTGATGATGCCGAATGTGCAGTTAAATCGTTGAAGGTTGGAAGGCAGCCCATTCGCTCACAACTGTCATTGACTGCAGAAAGCACGAATCTCGAATTGGTACTTCACCTCCCAAAACAGTCAAACCAACAGCTCCTCTACCCATAGCCGTAGCACTTGTCGCAAACAGTTTGCTTTGAGAACCTTGGGGTGTTGCCGGGCAGGAACAAGAGCAGTACGACCCTGTCGCCGATGTGAAGCCGGCCCTTGATCGCCTACACGTTGAAATCGACATCCAGGACCTCCGTGTCGTGCAGGTGATTGGTGGATCAGCAACAAACCCTCCCCATTTCTTTGCCCGACTCTACATGCATAACTGTTTTCTGACCTCCAGGCGGACATGAGAACTGCCCCAGCACGCACGGGTCAGGTTAGAATTGGGGAGGCAGCGATTCAGAGACTTATGCGGTCATTAAGTTCACGGACGTCTCTGATATGGTTTCCCCTTACCCTCAGGCAACCCTCGAGAAGCTGTGCGATATGCGGGCTGCAGTCACACATGTGCTATCCCAGGAAATGCAGCGCGAAAGGGAGACGTGCTCAGAAGCAATCCAGTTGGTGAGAAAGAAAGGTTGTCATTTCTGAGGAGCCTCCGTTACTTCCTTCTTTTTTCTGTTATCATCCCTTCATATATGTTGTCGATCTGCCTCGGGAAGCAGCGAAGCACTCAAACGTAGAACGAAAGGCGTCCACCCCGACAAAATCATTCAATCCGCCTGCAGCATTGCGGCCTCAGGTTGGAAAGATGTTGACTTCGCTGCAAGAAAGAGTTGATTCGGCGCAGCTGAGAGGCACCTTGTCAATTAGCAGTCGGCACGTCACTGCGCTGCTGCGCTGCATCTTATCGGCCCTCCAAGGCCCTGAGAAGCGCCTAGAGGCTGAGCAGCAGCTCAAGGAACTCGAAGGACAGCTCCAGTCCAAGCAAGGTGACGAACAGCAAACTGTCAAGCGGGGGAACACTGGCAACAAGGAAGCAGAGATATTGAGGGCTTGCGTCGCGAAGGCAGGCCCTTCTGTCTATGACTCCTTGGATGCAGCCATCAGGACTGCTAAGGAAGTACGTAGTCTACGACCAACACAGCGCATGCAGGAACACACTTTGGAGCTTTCTAGGAAACCTAATTGTTGCGTTGCAGTCTGCTCCCGCGACAAGTCTAGGAAAGCGTCTGTTCTTCATAGCTGCCATTGGGCGCTGTAGCATCGTCTGAATCTCCAGATCTTAGCTCTTATGCCTTATGCCTTCAGCAGCCTTCCTTCCTCAACGGTGCAATGCACTTGTATGTGCCTGCAGAGTAAGGATTCGGTGGAAGATATTCAAGAGGCTACCCAGCAGTTTTCTTCGAAGGCTACAAAAGACTCAGACGGCCAACGGCACTTCATGTTAGCATCGGTTTACGACTTACTGCTGAAGCGCGAGTCGAAGCAGATCGCTGCCCGGTTCAAGAGCCTCTCATATTTGCACAGACACGTGGACCTTGCTGATCGAAGGATGAAGGAAAAGATCGACGCGTTCACTGCCATTTGCGCAATATCCCGACAGGATATGCTAGCTCTCCAAGTCTCACAGAGCACGTCCATCTTAGAGTGGCAGAAAAACAGTCTCATTGAAAGGGCCAGGGAGGACGACCGGTAGGCTCGCCAGGCCATTTCAATGAGTGCAACCATCTTTTCAGGCATACCCAGCTAGGGCTCTTCATGACATGTTCTATGCAGTAAGACTGCATCTATGTGACTATCTACCCCTTTATAGACGCAGCCGAGTCATAAAGTGGACACGTTCGGTGTGCTCTTGCTCCGCTGCGTTATAGGCTCCTAGGCGAAATATCCGGCCCGCTGAACCGAGTGTTTCAAGAGGTACAGTAGCTGTGCAAGTCTCCGGATTGATAAAAGCAGTAGTAGTGAATCTTGCCCCTTAGCGAAGCAGAAGGGACACCGGGGGAGACTTACAGGGGTTCCACCCCCCTGTCCGTGCCTGACACCCTGACCAAAGGCATCCCATCTGTGGCTCCTTCAATTTCTCATAGGTGCTAGCAGAGTTGATGGTGGCTCGCGAAGATGAAGTTCCTTCCTTGGTGAATAACCTCACCGGCTCTGTCGGGTCAATAATCCAGCAGAAGTGCGCCAAGTTGGTTGGCAACTGGACTCAGTCCTCGTACACACACGCTGCAGCCAAGCAACTGAAGGATCTAAAGCAGCAGCAGGAAACCCAAATTAAGGAGAAGGCAGAAGCCCAGATAGAACTGATGCACAATTCTTTGCAGTCTGCCCATGAAGCGATAGCCAGGCATTCCCATATGCTGGCGGAGCGCGAAAGGTCAGCACTGGCGAAACTCCACAAGGCCTTCAAGAAAGAAATTCGGTCCATTTATGCAGTTGCAGTTGAAAAGGCTAGTTCCGCCGCCGACGCAAAAACTGCGGCTTTAAGCTTAGCTCGCAAGTGCAAAGGCAGCGTACGAGAGACCGTAATGGGAATGATAGCACCACACCCCGTTGAGCCCGACGGTGTCGATAATGCGCAAACACCTTTGGCTTTGGACCCAGAGCGCATCGAAGAGATGAAAAAGAGTGCGCTAGAAGGCGTGGCAGCCGCTTTCGCCAGGCGTGAAGAGCTGCAAAAGAAGTGCGAAGCTCTCAGGCTAGCACATTTGGAACAGCGCCACCAAGCCTTGCAGAAATTCATCGGGGAGTCATCTCGGCTGGCTGTAAGGGGGCCGTTTCTGGCGAGCTTTAGGCATTTGAAGAGCTGTCAGCATTTAGATGTCTCGTCTTCGCCTGGACTTGCTGTTTGCCTTCACACACTGAGCTAACCACCAGCGATTTGCCCCCTGCCAAGAGTACTAGCGCCTTTTTAAGTTCGCTGTCGTACAAATAATCTGGAGGCCGACGCATGCGATGTACGTGCAGTCTGATAGAGCAAAAGGAGCAGTCGCCAAGATTTTAACACTGGCTGAGACCGCCACGGTTGCAGAGGCTGGACTAGGGGCCCCGTTGTTGCGGCACATGGGTCTATCTCGAGCTTTCGAGGACTTGTGCCAAGTTCGCGCGTTGCCTGACAGTAGGAAAGATCGGATCCTGGAGATGAGGAATCAGCAGCAGGCAAGCTTTCAGAGCCTGATGGAATCATATTCTAAGCAGTTCCAAGTCGCACACGCGGTGGCGGTTGTCGGCCTCAAACGCATGTAGGTCTTCTGAGAGCGCTAGCCACCCAAGTTGCACCCATGATAACCGTTCAAAGAGACACTATTCCCTTAGTCCTTTGCTTGAATTCTATCATGCCTGATTTGGGGTTGGGTACAATGCGAGAACAGATACGAAGAGTAGTTGGCGTTCCACCTAATGGGCCAGTTCCCGCTTGGTGCACCCACATTCTCGCCAGCTGCAAATGGGAGGCCTAAAGCCAGAACATCTTAGTAGCCCAGCGCCTCCACACAGACACACTCCCCACACCCCATACAGA
>CAJFCZ010000444.1:0-12731 GCA_904066245.1 Eimeria sp. OTU-Y | reverse complement strand
TATATATATATATACTTTTGACAGGGATGTGCACATACAAATTTTACAGGGATGTGAAATCGACACAGGCGAACTGAGCTTTTCACGCAAACGAGTTGATCTCTTGCTTGTTCCTGGCCTTTTTGCTCTATTGGTGGATGAATTCAGGGTTCCAAGTTGTTTGTGGAATCAGCGCCTTGTAGGCATCCCTGCACAATTAACTTGCTGCCCTCCAAAATCCGCATTCTAATACGTGTATGCGAGAACTCGGAATTAGCCAGCTTGGTAGATGCGATTACGTCCAACACATTTACTAGTTCGTAAGGGACCACAGCACAGGCCGTTCCTGGCAGCATGCCTGTGGTTCATGTTAGTCAATATTCGCAACCAAAAGCAGCCGAGAGCACCTCGCGCGAATACGGATTGTGGCATAAACCTGGGTGGCATACGATTGCTCGACTGGCAGCTAAGACCGCATGGAATTGTGCGGAAACGCATCAGCTGTTGTGGCAAACTATAATTACCTCAGCTTCCTGCTTTTTCGCAGAAGGTGCGGCCGTGGTGTAGAATAAGCGTGTAACTCTAAGGAGTTATTTCCTCATTTTTCCCATTTCTGGGTTGCACAGCCAGATTTTCATATCTAGTGCAAGGACATCTGCCGTAGCCGGGTAACATTAATAAGCTGTAGATGCAACAAGTGCGTTGTTGGAGTACACTGTGAGCGCCAAGATATACCATGCGGATGCCGCCGTTCATGTGGTTAATCCTGGTTCACTGCGTTAGCGGCAGGAGACGCGTGGAGAAAATGCCAGCTGCGTTAGAGCCATTTTATACCCTATGCGCCTTCCCTAGGTGTCCGTATTTTAGTACCGCCGTAGCCCGGCATCTGCATTGCCCAAACAATAGAACCAGACATTTTGCCTTCGCTGCTTCCACCAGACTGTACGGCGCCGGGATCGGCGTTACCTAACTACCGCTCTGTACAGAGGACACTCAATCCCTCACAATTGGAACACCATTTATGCGGAGTTTGACTCCAAAGGTCGCCTTTTCCGAGCTAGCTAGGCTCTTCAGCCCCTATTAGTGCACTCCCTGATATTTGGCCAGTCCTGTGCGCAGTGCTGCAAGGTTCTTGTTCCCGTGTTCGATAGTCAGTTGAGTGCATATATGGACCGTTGTGGGGAAATGTACCGAATTGCCAAAAATTTCTGACTATTTAAAGGTAGATGGTTATCATTAATTTCACTGGTATACCGACAGCTATACGAACTCTACAGGCATTACTGCTCATCTTAAGGTTCCAAAAGTTCGTCGCGCTGGGCAGCAGTGTGCTGCGCCTGGGCAAATGAGCTGTCAGCTGTGGCTCACTTGAGCACAGTGAATAGGATTTTGGCTCGGCAGGAAAAATAGAACGGTGAAGTCTGTGGGCGTTTTGGGCGTGTTTGCAGTATGTGAGTTTGAAACATGCCCTCGGTGTCTGCAAGAAACCTTTTGAAGAGCATTTAAATGGCAGTAGTATTTTATTGGAAGTCGCAGATGACCACTGACTTAACGGGTGTGTGCCCCGATGAGCATGAGGACTCGCACCATTATGTGGCATTCATTCGAGGCGCAGGGACGCAACTGGGCATCCTTGGCTGGTGGTATGACGGGCAAGGTAGCCCCAATGTATACGCTCCAGATCCCCTTATACCTTCGCATTGGCACAGCGAGCTGCAGTAGCTACCAGCGTATTTACCGTCATCGTCACAGATGCGGCAGTTCCCTGCTTTCCGGCGTTGTGCAGGAAGTGCGTTTAAAAGCTCATCCAGGTAGTACAATTTCGTTGCGTTTCGATATCAGCAAGCTGTCGTCAAGCATCCAAATGTTTTAGTAAGCGTGCGCTGCACGCACCATCAGAGATATGCCGTTTCAATTTTCGTTACAAGGAGCTGCAACGCAGTTACGCCTGCACATTGCCTCATTCAATAAACACGCCGAACCGTGCAGAGCCGAACACAACAGGGTTTAAGGGTAATTAACATGCGGCAGCTGAAGCAGACCGGCTGCGACCAGTTAGTTAAGGTAAATGTTCCGTTGGCTGCTTTCAGGAGGTGTGTCTTCAAGGGTGAATGCTACATTACTGTAGAAGCCGGGGACATCAATAATCCGGTGCTGCGTTTTTTTCTGTCGTTGGCAAATAAAGTGTCTGCAGATGGGCAGTCAGCGTTGTAGAATGGGGTATTGGGAATCAGGTACAACGACACAGGGGGTTTGTGGGTTTGGCTAGCTTGTGTAAAATGCGACGGTTGCACGACCCTTGCGTATTAATACAAGGTTGACATAACATTTGGTTTCTATATTTAAAGGATGATGGAATTTCGACAGCACAGGCCGCTCCAGCAACCTTGGATTGTGCAGAGGGTATGTTGTTGATCAACGTAAACGTTCTCCATGGGCGGGCAGATTTTGTTACTGTATTGCATGCTGTTTGTAACTACACAGTTTTGTTGCGTTTCCTGTGACTTTATGCAGTGATTACGGTTAGGTGCAGTTGCTCATGCAGGCCGGGACGGCAGCGTGCGGCCGTTGCTCACCACTCTTGCCTAGTCGTGTCGCCCCGCATGCAGTGCGTTTTACCTTATCGCGTTGCCATCTGATGTTTTTGGATGGCCTTGCAGACTCAGTCACAGGGTACATGTGGGTATGGCTTGCATGCGGCCCCCCAATCGGGGGATACTCTTTCGTGCGGCACCTATGCAGATTTTGGCTTTTTTTCGATTTAGTCTCTCTCCGCGCCGACGGTGCACGGCGAACCTATGTGAGTTCAGTTTTCGCACGGCTGCAGGGCTCTTTCAAACTCTATTACACGATTTTCAGGTCTGTGTGTGTAAGCGTGTACGCAATACATAAAGGAATGATAGCTCTTGCAAAGGGAAATATGTTGGACTGTCGGTAATCTGGAATCGTACAGTTTGCACAATTGCTGATGGAGGCAAGGGTGGAGACTCAAGAGCCGTCATAGCTGCTTGAATCTTTCAGGGAAACGGGAGGGTCCATCATAGCCTCGATGCGCATTGAGCAGTCGCTGTGGGTTAGGTCAGGCAGGAGCAACCGCCGCCTTGCATTCCAGTGCTGGCTTGAGGGAGTGATTTCGCTCTTTTTATTTAATGATTATTTTCCGGAGGCAATTTGGCTCCACGCTTTCCAACCAGTTTAATGGCCCGACCTGGCAATGGTGCTCGCACTGCATAAACGGCATATGGTGAAACGCGTTCGCCTTCCTGAATGGCGGTGTAGGGAAGCAGAACACTGAATGTGCCGTAAAAGCCCCCACCTCACCGGCAAAGGCACTGTCGTAGGCTCAATGCAATGGCTGCCCCCAAACAAACAGACATACGCTGCTTAAGCGGCACGACCAGTCGTAGAAGCGCCAAGCAGTGGCGCAGTGGGCACTTCCCGTCACTGAGTAGTGATGCAGTTGCTTTCTTGAGGCTTCGATTCTATTATCGCCTCTCGCATCGTAGCTACAGGGCTTCCTGTGGCGTACAGTGACCTTGTAAAATGTCATGCAGGTGTTTCGTTCTAGCCGGCGCTATTCTGTTGTAGTTTGATTCTTAGGGAGGTTGCGCCTGGCGCTATTCGACCCTGCCGGTTCTTCAGGTTTTCATTGACTGGCAGCGCTCGCCGAGTATGGACGCGTTTCACGCTTGGGCAAGCTTGTTGATGTTTTGGGCCCTGCAGTCATCTCCACGCGCATGATGCACGCAATTGCAGTGAGGCTGCTCCTCTACTTCTCAAAATAGCTACGAGGAACCAGTGGGCCGGTACATGAAATAGCGACTCTGCAGGTTTTACGCCGGTAAAAGTGTCTGCAGGCTCGGTGGCTCACCTCAGCGAGTGGAGTCTACTTGACAGTCATTGCGTGGTGTGAAACGTCAGCGCCCACGCCCATGCCTACGGCAAGGGATAGCCTGCCTTTGACGTGAGGTCAGCAGCAGAGGTCCTTGTTCCCGATGAAACAGTGGACGATACACGAGATTGAGCCCTACAATTTTAGCTGCACCCTGCTCGTCCTTTCTACGCTTTACAAAGGAAGCACAGATTACCGAACGCCGTGAAGTAACGATAAGGCCAGCACAAACCGTTCCGTCTTCGTTCCGAGCACGTGCAAGCAGACACGCATAGTTCCGCTGCTGTATTTTCGTCGTAGTGCAGGCGACGCTGGCTGCCTGGTCTGCCGTGAAGGCAGCCAAAGAGGGATGTTGCTGCAGAGTAGCCACCGCATTGCGGATATGTGATATTAGCATCGTTGCGGCAATGCAGTCCGGGCGGCGCTGTTGCAACAACAGAGCGCGAGTGGAGACGCTGCAGGCGTGCCATTACGTGAGGCAGCTGAGGCTTTTAATAGCTTGTGTTTTACCTAAGTTTTGGATATGGGGTTGTCAGTTGACCTCGCAATAGTAGACAGGCCCACTGGCGCCGTATATTGCCGCATGCGCAGGTTCGCCATACTGTTTGCTGGACAAAACGCGCCTTTGCGTTGCAGTCTGTTGCCTGCCTCGCCGCTCTTCAGTGACCAGCTCGTTGCTTCTATGCAGCGCCTTGCGCGGCCTTGTAGAAGCACAGGGTGACTCAGGAGCGCTGGGAAGAGGCACGGGCCATGCCTGACGAAACGTTTCCTAGGACCTGCGCGTAGAGGAGCTCTGCCATGTTGTCTCCTGATTAAGTTCCGGCGTTTCGCAAACTTGTTGCTCCCTTCGCATTGACTTCGCAGCGCAGCAGGTGTTGCATCAAAGCGACAAATAGATAAGGGGCTTTGCAGCCATCCCAATGCGTCCGGCAGACGAGGCTGCCGGGCGTTTGCTGCTTAGCGGCATTCTTGGGAAACGTATTTGCAGGCACATGAGCAGACTGACCTCTGATGCCCATATTGTTTGCGTCACGGACGTGTCATTTCATGTTGTTTTAGCATAGCGCCCGCTTCGTAGTCAGCTTGCATTAACCGAGTGGGCATGTTCCATGTTGTGTGGCGCAGGACGTGCGTTTCTGCATTGCAGGACTTGCGTTTGTCAGGTGTCAGCTGCACATTCGATCACCCGGCCGGCTTCACCGCGGCTTTACCACGACACCCTTTTTGTGCCGTCAAGAACGCGTAAGCACATTGAGCCACTCTGTGAAGATGCAGCGACCAGGAGCGGACGCATCGTTTCGAACTTGTATGAATACGCCTACACCCCCCGTTTCTCTGCCTTCTGTATACTTGGCACCGCTTCGTGAAGATGTCGTTTCAGCGCAGTGACAGCCGAGTCAGTCTGGCTTCGAGCCAAGCTACGATAGAATAGTGTGGATTCGCTTTGTGGCTAAAGCTGCTGGGAGCTTGCCCCTTTTTCACCTTAAGGGAAGGATAGATACCAGGGAGATGCAGCGGGGCAGAGCGGCTCCGCAGCTGCGGACTCTTGCAGGCGGGGGGTGCACATGGTGTTTGCTGCAGGAAGTGTGTTTTTCAGTTCCATACAGTATCTGCGCATATCGCATGGCTACGTTGTACTGAACAAGTGGCTGATTCTATGCAGCCCCTTCTGCTAGAGCCCACAGCACGTATGCAAGTTGACGAATGCTGTGAAGGCGCACCGGTCAGACCCGGACAAATTGTGTCGAGCATATGCACGTATGCATGCCTCGCTGATATCTGTGCTGCACAGGAGCCACTGTTTTGCGAAATTGTGTCTTGATCGTAGTGCCGGCAATGCACTCATTCGGGCTTGCGGCGTATGCAGCCGAGCACGAGTGAACGAGCGATGCCGCAACTGTGTCAAAGTGTGCAGCAGCTGAGGCGTAAATAGGTTTGCTGCTTAGTCATATATCGGGATGTTGAGTGGGCAGGGTAGAAGGCTGCTGCCGTGCTGCTGAATTTCCTATGAGGGGGAGGCTCGCCATGCTGTATGTTGAAGAGAGTGCGTTTTGGTTTGCAACATGGGCGCATAGAAGGTGTTCGCTGTGTGTTGACACCTTTTCGCTTTTCAGAGGTTCTTAACCCAGCGCTTTATAGTCTATAGGATGATTGGAAAAGCATCAATCAAGTCCGCCCAAGTCGTTCAGGCCATCTGCGCTCGTACACTTTTTGCGGATTTTTCTACTGCAGACTAGTCGCAGCTTTGCAAAGATATTATTCTTCCAGCGGGATGCCGGCAATGCAGTCACAGTGTCCCGCAGTCGAGGACACAGAACATGCGTGAATGCAAAACTCTGCAACGGGGTTAATACGTACAGTAGTTGAGGGTGTCAGATTGTTCCGTAGCCAAGCTTAGGAAGGCCGCGAGGGCGGAGTACAGCATCACTGTAAAGCGCTTTTTGTTGCGGTATTCTCTTTGAAGCACCCGCTGCTCACGTTATTTGTTTTGTTTGGTGCAGGACGTGCGTTTTCGGACTGTGGCATCTGCGTATGTAAGTCTGATGAGCGCAGATACGCATGCACCCCCTACGTATTCCCTTCCGCTCATATCTAAGGGGTAAGGCATTGGAACCGCGCCAGTACGTCTGGCAGACAAAGCTGCTAGGTGTTAGCTAGCGTTAGGGACGCCGAAAGAGGAGGTAAAGGCGTCGAGCGGCCAGGCCACTCTCTAGTCTGGGCTCGCCATGTCGTTTGTTGCAGAGAGTGGGTTTTTGGCATCGCAGGATCTGCATATATTACTGCCCTCCTGTTGATCGACCAGCTTGCCGCTTTTACACAATATTTCAGCATGACGCAAAAGGCGTTTGCGCAATTTGAGGAATGTTGTATAGAAACGCAGCTGAGGCCCGCGAAAATCCCTTCGAGCTGGTGCACCGCCACACTCCTTGCTGATCGGCCTAGGGCTGATCAGGCCCCGCTTTACAACCATGTTACCTTTTAGCATAGTGCCAAAGAAAGAAACGACGCGAGCTGCGGTTGTGGCAGCAGGACAGTTAGTGGACAAAGGACTCGGTAATCGAGTCAATACGTGCGATGACGACGGCCGCGGTTGCTAAGAGTTCGTTCGTTCGCTGCGTTTGAAGAAAGCAAAAGGCAGAAAATAAACGCGATCAATAAATCGGTTCCTGATGCTGTATTTCCCTGCAGGCTCACCATGTTGTTTTGCTGCGGGACGCGTATCTTTACACTGCAATATATGCGTATATTGGTGTCTCGGATGTGCACCAACAAATCTACCACCCCTACGCGGTCGCTTCGGCGGCCTTCAACAGGTTCATTGAGGAAGGGTGTTAAGGGGCGCTGGTCAGGCCAGCATAGATTGTTTTTGCCATCTGCATGTAGATAGGCGTCGCTGGTCTACCTACTGCTGTTCAGACATCACGTTGCAAATGTGTTGTTGTTTTAGCACTGTGCCAGAGAATCAGTGAGCGTATAGTGATGTTAGGGAAGCCGAGCACAAGTAAACAAGCGACTCTGCAGATGCGTCAATACTTGCGGCAGCTGCGACAACTAGGCACTTGCTGCTTACCCAAGTTCGGGGACGGCGAGCGCACATGCCAGAGATACATGGTAGAGCAGCTTTCTATTTTCTTTGAGGCACAGTCTATTCACATTGTTTGCTGCAGCTAGTAAGCTTCTGCACCCCAGCATCTGCTTATGCTTTCTGTCTGCTGTGCGCCGACTAGCTTGTCGCTCCTGCTCAACCTTTCTGTCGTTCGTCAGAAGCGTATGCGCACATTAAGCATGGCTGTGAAGCGCTGCTTAGCACCGCACAAATCGTTCCGAGGATGTGGCTGTTGATACGGCGCGATTATCTGCCTGCGGTAGACTAGACACAGCTTTACAAATATATGGTTACGCGCAGTGCCCGCGACGCACTCAAGGTACGCTGCGGGTTTATCAGCCGAGCGCGAGTAATGCAGAGAGTGCGAGCTTGCCAATACGCGCGGCTGCGGAGGCTGAGAGGCATTTGCCCCTTAGCCAATTAAGGGGATCCGAGGAGGCAGGTTGGAGTGGCATCGTGGAGAGGCTCCTGCTGTCTTATGTTCCTGAACGGTGCTGGCTCACCGTGCTGTTTGCTGCAGGAAGTGCGTTTTTGCACTGCAGCATCTGTCTCTATTATCCGTCTGCTGTGCACCGAATACCCCTACGCGTCTATGCAGTCCTTTGTGCGACCCCCTATGGCGTATATAGCGATTCAGGAATGCTGTGAGGAAGATCCGATGAGACCCGCAGAAGCGGTGCAAGCATGTCCACAGCGATACACATCACTGGTTCGTCTGCTGCATACCAGCCACTGCTGTGCGAAGCTGCCGTATTTTCGTCTTAATGGCTGCGACGCAGTCAACGTGGGCTGATGTTAAGGCAGGAGAACAGGAGGGCAGAAGAGAGGCTGCACCCTTATCCATACGTGGTCCATCCCAGGCATGCTGACGCCTGCTTCTTAGTTATATTCGCGCAGTCGAAAGGATAGATTAGTGCGGCATGGTAGAAAGGCAATGCCTGCTGCATATTCTTGCAGGAACAGACTGGCCAGGGTGTTGGCTGTAGCTAGTGCGTTTTTTATTGCAACATTTGTGAATACTACTTGTCTGCTGCGTCCTGCTACGCCTGCCGCTGTCGCTTCAAGCGAGTTCCCGATTCTGCCTTCAATAAAGTGTAGGCAGACTGCGGATCGTTGCAAAGGGGCCCCGGTCGGGTCCGCACCAAGTGTTCCGAGCATTTGCAAGCCTACAGCTATCAGTGGTCTGCGGCTGCTAGCTAGGCACCACTTTACACAGACGTTGTTTCAGCGTAGTGCCGGCGATGCTGTCAGCCTGGCCTTCTGTTGAACCACCCGAGCAGGAGGGAACGGGCGACGCTAAATCCGTTTGGATGGTCGTTGCAGCAGAGGCTGTTAGGTGCTTGCACGCTTGCCACGTTACGGACAGAGTCAGGGGGAGACAAAAGCAAGTCGAAGCCGTATGTTATTGCAGGAACCAAGTAGCCATGCTGTGTGTTTCAGGAGGTGCGTCTTCTCTCTGCAGCATCCGGATATATCACCTGCGTGCTGTGGGCCGGTCAGCTTGCCGCTTCCACGCACTCCGTTCTAGATCCAGATCTAGATCTAGATAGTTTGCTAGATCCAACACCGCATGTGCAAGTTGGCTAACGCTTTAGAGCAGTACGATCCAGGCTTGCGCAAATCATCTAGTGCATGTGCACGTAGACACGTTTCGCTTGTCTCTGATGGAGACAAACCGCCGCTTTGCGACCTTGTGTTGTCATGGGTCTGTCGGAGACGTAGGTAACATGACCTGCCGATACGGTATCCAAGCACGAGTGAAGGGGCAAGGCTGCAGCCGTTCCAGTGCGTGGGTAGCTGAGGTTGCTCGAGATTTGCTTCCTATTCGCGATTCGGGACATCGAGAGAACAATGTGGATTCTCCCGGCAGCTACTGTTACAAGGCCCTTGGGCCTGTGCCACCCTACTGAAAGCGAAAGGGCCGAATGCATGCAGCATAGTACATCGGTTCCCACTGCCATATACTCTTGTTGCCATGTTGTTTGCTGCAGGAAGTGCGTTCTTGCATTTCAGTATCTGCAATATCATATGCTTGCTGCGTACCGATCAGCTGGGCGGTCCTACTCGGTCCCTTCCTCTAGTGCCTATGCCCTATATGCAAATTGAGGCGTGCTGTGAAGGAGCACCGACCAAGCTCGCCCACGTTGGGTCGGCCGTAAGTATGTAGTCACGTTTTGCCTGTCTGTGATGCACAGGAGCTGCCGCGTTGTGAAGTTGTTGCGTTGTCGTCGGTGTGGTGGCAGCCCAGTCATCGTAGCCTGCCGTTTCACCAGCCGAACATGAGTGAATGAGCGACAGCGCAAACCAGTCAATATATCGGGGAGCTGACGCTGATCGAGGTTTGCTTCTTAGCAGAGCTTCGGGACGGCGGTATGGCAGGATAGAGCTGCATTATGAAAAGGCTCCTGTTGCTTAATTTCGCTCGATGCACCGGCTCGCGATGCCCTTTCTTCCAGGCAGTGCGTTTTTGCATTGGAGCGTTGACGCATAGAATATGCTAGCCATACATTGATCATTTTTTATTTGCTTTTAAAATGTTCTGAACTCGGCCGTCTATTGACTATAGGGTGATGGAGGGACGCTGTGATGGCGCACCACAGCTCTGCACAAATCGTTCGCGCTATCTGCGCGCCTACACGTTTTGCCGATCTGTCGCCTGCAGACTGCACAACAGGCGCCGATGCTGAACCCATGCAAATGCGTTCCACATCTGATGGTTCTGGGACGCTTTATCCCGCTTTCGCATTGCAGTGTCTGCGGTTGTGTTGGGCGTAGTTAGTGCGTTTCGCCTTGGTTATCTGCGTGCATTATCTGCATGCTATACAGCAATCGGCCTGCCGCTTCAACAGAGTTTGTGGCTCAGCTTCGATTGAAGTTTACACAGAATGACGAACTCTGAAGAAGGACCGGACAGGCCGTTCGGAACATCTGCACTCCTAAAAGCATCGATGGCAGACTATGCACCGGTTTGCGGAGATGGTCTTGCGTAGCGCCGGCGACGCCGTCAGACTGTTCTCATGTTAGTGCAACCCAGCAATAGTGACTAAGCAAAGCCGAAGCTGAGTGTTTTCGCCCAGCAGCTGAAGCTGGTAGGCGCTTGCGCCTTTCCCAAGATACGGACAGTATATGGGCTAGATGAGTGCAGCACAGTAAAGCGGCTCTCGCAGCCGTATATTTTTGCAGGAGCCAGCTCGCCATGCTGGTCGCCGCAAAAAATGTGGCTTTGCATTGCATTGCCTGCCAACATCCTTTTTGAGTCTGCGCCGAGTGGCCGCCACTTCAACCCTTCGGCGTATGATTTGGGGTTTAGGGCTCAGCTAGAGCGTGCATCGCACATGCGAATTGAGGAAGGTTCTGCAGAAGCACCGGTCAGGATTGCTCAAGTTGTTTAGAGCATGTGCACATAGGAGCACCTCGCTCGATCAGCCACTGTTTTGTAAACTGCTGTGTTTTGCTTTGTGGCGGTGACGCAGTCAGCGTGGCATGCCGTTAAGGCAGCAGAACACGAGTGAACGACAAACGCAACAGCCGTGTCAGAATGTGCTGCAGATGCTGGTGCTACGAAGTATGAATTGACTTCTACACTGCAAAAGCTGCGTTTATTACGTGTCACGTTGGTTGCTGCAGTTAGTGCGCTTCGCATTTCATCATCGGCGTGCATTGTCTACCGGTTGTGCATCCACCAGCCTGCTGCTTCTACCTAGTCGTTTCACTGCCGTCAGTAAACGCATGCAGGTTGTGGAACTCATTGAAGCGCCAGTAACGTTTGAACAATTCATTTCGAACCTGCCTGCATGCATTGTTTGCCTGCTTGCTGCAGACCAGGTCCCACTGTGACAAGACGTTGTTTTAGCATAGTGGGGGCTTCGCAGTCAGCCTGTCGTTTTGTTTGTGTGTTAGGGCAGCCGCAAAGCAGTGGTCGAGAGATGCTGAAACCGCTTTGTTCGCCTAGCAACTGAGGCTGCTATACGTTTGCACCTTTGCCACGCTAGATATAGGCTAGGGATCGAATGAAAGCAGCACGGTACATCAGCTTCCACAGCCATAAATTCTTGCAGGCACGGAGAGGCCATGTTCTATGTTGTGTGGCGCAGCGAGTGGGTTTCTGCATTGCAGGACTTGCGTTTGTCAGGTGTCAGCTGCACATTCGATCACCCTGCTGACTTCGGCGCAACTTTACCCCGAGTCCCTTTCTGTACCGTCAAGAACTAGCAAGGGCATCGGTGCACTCTGAAGATGCGGCGACCAAGCGCGGACGCATCGTTTCAAACATGTACGAGTACGCCTACGCGCCTCGTTTCTCTGCCGTCTGCATACTTGGCATCGCTTTGCGAAGATGTCGTTTCAGCGCAGTGACAGCCGAGTCAGTCTGGCTTGGAGCCAAGGGACAATGGAACCGTGTGGATTCGCCTAGTGGCTAAGGCTGCTGGGAGCTTGCGCCTTTTCCACCTTGCCGGAAGGGTAGACACCAGGGAAAAGCAGCACGGCAGTGCGGCTCCGCAGCTGCGGATTCTTGCAGGCGGGGGGTGTACATTGTGTTTGCTGCAGGAAGTGTGTTTTTCAGTTGCATACAGTATCTGCGCATATCGCATGGCTGCATTGTACTGAACAAGTGGCTGATTCTATGTAGCCCCTTCGGCTAGAGCCCACAGCACATATGCTAGTTGACAAATGCTGTGAAGGAGCACCGGTCAGACCAGGACAAATTGTGTCGAGCATATGCACGTATGCATGCCTCGCTGATATCTGTGCTGCACAGGAGCCACTGTTTTGCGAAATTGTGTCTTGATCGTAGTGCCGGCAATGCACTCATTGTGGGTTGCGGCGTATGCAGCCGAGCACGAGTGAACGAGCGATGCCGCAACTGTGTCAATGTGTGCAGCAGCTGAGGCTTCCACAGCCTTGCTGCTTACTCATATATCGGGATGTTGGGAGGGCAGGGCAGGAGGGCACTCTAGGGTGCTGCCGTGCTGCTGAATTTCCTATGAGGGGGAGGCTCGCCATGCTGTATGTTGCAGAGAGTGCGTTTTGCATTGCAACTTCGGCGTACAGATGGCGTTCACTGTGTATGGATAACCTTCGCGCTTTTAAGAGGTTCTTAGCTCAGCGTTTTATCGTCTATAGGGTGATTGACGAAGGCTGCGGAATAGCATCAATCAAGTCCGCCAAAATCGTTCAGGCCATCTGCGCGCTTGTACGTTTTGCGGATTTTTCTACTGCAGACTAGGCATAGCTTTGCAAAAATATTTTTCT
>CAJFCZ010000443.1:0-12768 GCA_904066245.1 Eimeria sp. OTU-Y | reverse complement strand
ACATGTATGCATATGTGTACATATATGTATATATATAGATACATATTTATTTGTATATTCGAAAATAAACAATATATGCTTTTACGCACATGTATATGCATTTTTACACACAACTGCGAATGCGGCAGGATGTATTCACCTGCATTCACAGATGCGTGTCCATTATGTGTATGTATCTTTTAATTTGCGATTAAGTTTGGAGCCACCTCTTCAGTCGCAGCTCCTGCGCGCTCCATTCGGGATCGCGATTTCACTGACATGCGGCAGCGGCAGCATGTGGCAGCATCACGCTGTAGCACCAGGAGCCTGCAGCAGCAGCACCCTGGACCAGCAGCATTAGCAGGCAGCAGCAGCAGCATGCAACAGCTGCGCGTTGAGGCTATACTCACAGGGGCCAGAGCGCTGTGTAGAGGAGATACTGAACTGTCCAGCGCTGTTGTTGGGCAGCACGCGAAGCCAGAAGTGACTGGTGTTCATTTCTGGTGTGCAATTCACTAAATGATGTACAGACGGACAAACAGGAAGACAGGGGCAACATTTAGGCAGCCGCGGGTCCTCTTCGTCCTCTCAGTTGTTCATGTCGCCGATACTATGATTTGTTCAGTGTGCTGCATCCATCCGTAACTCCGGCGCAGCTCGGTGTAAAGGCACACTCATATAGCAGGGCAACTAACGAGCGAACGACACAACCATCCCTCTCCTTCCTTTCCCCTTTTCCACTCCCCATGGGGACTGCCCGCGTTGGGGCCTCCTTTGCCCTAGAGGCGCCTGCAGGGAGACATTGCAGAGGAGGGGGTCAAATGGGACGCGTCGTTACGGGGAACCTTTGTATATTTGTCTAGGGAGCACGAGCAGTCATACTGTCTGCTTCTGTGTGCCGCAAATGGTCTACTCTGTAAAGATTAATAGTATCCGAGTTTGGAACGCCAGTATATGTTAGAAGCAACCTGAGCCAAGATGCATGCTACGTTTAATATGCAGATTGCCAATGGCGGGATTCGTCTGCCCGTCTCAAAGGCACAATTGGCACTTGCGTTGCAACACGTGCGGCATTAGTAAAAGTCCTCTTTTGAAGAGCCGAGCACCTGCATTCCTTAATTGGTCCGTGCTGAGTAGATGTATTACTTGGCCGTTTAGGTTGTTCGCATATGCAGTCGTTGTTGGTGAATGTAATGCAGTACACGCGTTGTGTGGTGCGTGCTGCATTTGCAAAAGTATTCAAGTATTCTTCATATTTTTATATTGAATCTACTGTGCGCCTCAACGCATTTCCAAGGAGACCAGCTAGCTTTGTCCAGAATGAGTGTTCAGTGAAGAAGCCGTTACTGCACACATGCGCAATGTTGTTAGATGCACACATACAGGGACCCCGTTTAACTCGGATATTCAATAGGGGGACGTTTTGCAAGCGTCTGAACGTCACATATGCTCTTTCGGAAGAACAGTAGGTGAATTTTAGCTGAATGCTTAGTATGCACGATCACCACTAGGGAGTGTTTACGTGTTACGTGCGCAAGCTCCATGGCGACACTATAGAGCAGCCGGGAGTGTTTGCGCAAAAGGGAAGCGGAACAGCGCAGGAAATAAGGAGCCGGCAGAGAGGTGCGCAGAGAAGTGGGAGGATGAAACACCAACAAGTGAGTAATCCTGCAGGCGGTGTCAAGCAAAGGGGCAATAGCTCGTGAAGCATGGGGCCGAGCAGCCAGTGTAAAGGTTTATGCGTAGACGAATTTTGGCTCATCTGGTGCTTGGTAGTCCTTGCATCGCCTGCGGTGCGGTGTGTCCGTCAATGTACCGCCCGTTTGCTTCGTTCACCAAGCCGCGAAGATGAAAGGCTACCCATAGGTATTTAACACTGTATCATACCCAATCGGCGCCCTTAATTCGATATCGAGACGCCCCAATCCTCATATTGGATGGCATCATGCAGACACTCTACCCCCTCCGGCAACATTCACCTCTGCCAGAATAGCACCAGGACAGCGCTCTCAGCCTCCTGATCATGCGCTTGTAATGTCCAGCCAGTGGACGCTCGTTTTGTACTTCCCCTTTGTAGAGAAAGGAGTAATCCGAAAGCTGGCTCTTTGAGAATCCACCTTTAAAAATAAATGCGAAGACTACGTTCCGTTGTCATCCATACTGGGGTGTGGGCGGGGCGTGCGAAGACAGCTCTATAGCAATTGAGGAAATATCGAACAAAACACCAATAAGTGAGTAATCCTGCAGGCGGTGTCAAGCTAGTAGCAAAGGGGTAATAGCTCGTGAAGCATGGGGCCGAGCAGCCAGTGTAAAAGTTTATGCGTAAACGAATTTTGGCTCATCTGGTGCTTGGTAGTCATGAAGGGAACGTGTCCATGCTCATGGTTGTAGCCACGTTGCGTGGTGCATGCGTTTCTCTCTGTGACGCACCCTGCAGATAACATTAGGCATCCGATAGGGAAACAGTTGGTGCTAAGGAATCCACTCGACAACATGGTGTCGCTAATATCTGCATAGTTGAGCAGTTTCGCGAATTTGGAGCGATGCGTTTGCACGGCTATCGTATTGTCTTCCCTATGACCCAGATCGTTCTAATGCATCTCCTTTCACACAGCAGAACTGCGAACAGTACTAATCCCAGCTGCATAGCTACCTAGAGAAAACAAGTATGGACTCTACTAGTGCTTCAATATGGCAGTTATATGCTACAGAGTGGTCCGCGACCACCTGCATAAGGGCAATATAATTCACTCTCCTCCGCAAGCTGTCCGGCATGTGAGCATTAGAATAAAAGTGTGGTGTCTGTTTAAAGGGAAAATGCAGTCACCGTCGGGTATGGGCTGTAGTCTACCTCGAATTTACACGAGAGGCTCATACAGTTGGCCTGAAAGGCCATAAAACGTTCAGCACTGCACAGGGACTGCGTTCCCTTTCAACGGAACATGATGTAACAAGAGGGACTGTTTTGGGAAGGTGGCGCCACTTTCCTGTGAGTGGCCTCTGGGTGCCCACGAGGCCTACCCACTCTGCACCGCAGGGAACAGCAGGGCTGCGACCCCATACCTAACCCAGACACAAAAACTACAATTCATTATCTCCTACAGTGTCGCTCTTAGCTCACACCAGCACGAAGGCGGTGAAGCCAAGTGATCGTGCCTGGGATTAATCGGGAAACGGAAGCTGCGCCACACGGCATCCTCGCGGCGTCTCATTGGGATGAATCTATACGAAGATTAGCGACGGCTCATTCCGGGCACTGCGTTGATCTAGAGCCACAGAGGTGGGCATGTCGTGATAGCAGCTGCGGCTTGGCCTCCTCACGGCAGCGCGTGATCCATAGGCGGACCCTGGCGGGTCTCGTTCCTGTGCCTGCCGGTGTATGTGTGCGCTTGTGGTTGCCGGCTTCTCCAGTGCGGGAGGTGTACCGGCGGCTCATTACGCGCATTAACAAACATCAAATAACCTAGCCCTGTCTCCGTCGTGCACAAGCCGGAGCAGGGTGCAGGGGTAATGACAATGACAGACTGACCTCGCCCACCGACGGTCACCTCGCATAGCGAGACCGGGAGGTGTCAGGAGCACGGAAGCAGATATAGACCCTATCCCCACGGAAACACAACCGAAACTGCGCCAAAAGCATGCCTAGAAATCGTAGGGGTCGTCCGGGGATGTTGCTGCTTTGCCCCAGGTCCTGAAAAACAACAGAAAAAACATGCCAACTAACAACAGATGCCGCTCCCAGCAGTCAACCCAGGACGTAGCGTCTAAGTGGTGCAAGTAATTCACTAGCCCCTAAAAGAAATGGAGCTGGCAGCTTTAAATATCAACGGCAGATAAGATGCAATGAGCATTTAAACAAAAGCTATAGACATACCCCTGGAGGCGTTCATCGTAGGTAAATCCCTTGAAAAGGGCCTCCCCTTCATCGTCATCTGTGGGATGGGTATTGTGAGAAAAATGAGAGTTGCATGCATTCGGGTGCGCCTCTGTGCATGGGTGTTCAAAGTGCCCCGCCGTCCCCTTCGTCGCACTACAGTTGCCACCGCCTGTTAGATCTGCAGCTCCTGTAACTGGTGTTGCTCTGCGGCTACTCTTCCCTGCAGAGCACACGCTGGGCGTGCGAGACCGTTGCATTCCCGTGCTGTTGCCTCTGGAGGTGGCGGTACGGAACGCTGCGTCAGGTCCTTCACCACCATCCGATAAAACGCGTTCCCGTTTAAAATTAGCCGGAAAGTACTTGGAGTCTTCATTCGAGCGTAGGTCTGGCTTGAAAGGTGGCTCTACTTTCTTTGCAACGAGGAGGTCCCAATCCACTGATTCAAAAAACGGATGCCTCTGCACACAGAACAACCAACCACACGCGACATGCACAAAGCAAACGGACCCAGCGCTTATACAAAAGACGAGCCGAGCTTCTCTATACAGTCGCCGTCTGTTATGTCGAAATCGCACTTACTCATAAAATATAGTTATGCATGTTTACTCATCACGACGTAAAATGCGTCACTTCACCCCCTCACTTTCACTCCTGTCCTTCTCACCTGCTAGCCTCTGATGCCTTACTAGTTTTCAACTGAAAAAGACATAAAAAGCATACCATTATCTCCTCTGCATCTTGGGGTCCAGCGCCCAGTCGCTCATTGGCGTCGCGGCGCAATAGGTTCTTCAGGAGGTCAACGGCTGCGGGCGACAGATCCGCCGGGAACTTCAGTCTCCCCCTGGACGCATTTGCAGCAACCCCACATATGCCAGCACCCTTTAAGCGCCAGCAGCAAAGGTGCAGGAAACTTTTACCCACTTGGGGATTAGTCTGCATAGCCCTATATCGCCGTGCCCCCCCGAGACCTTAAGCAACGCATTCCCGCACCGAGTGAATACGCATGCATGCACGTATATCATGTAAGTACAGTGCATGTGTGCTGTCAGCCATGTGTTCGTACAAATCGTTTTCGCTCTTGTATTGTTCCTCCAGCCAAACGAGAAGTACGAGCGGCTTGCTTTCACTGCATCTCTGCTAAAGTACCAGGCAGAATGAACAAACATAAAAGGAATCCCCGGTTCCTCCTTTGGCACGGAAAGGCAGGAAATACATTTACGACACGTTTGGCGACTACCTTAACAAACCACTCCAAACGCATGACTGCATGCTGGCGTCCGTATTCATACGTGAGCGAACATGTAGTATACATCTCGCTGTTATTGCATGCATACACACTGGTGCAGATTAAGTCCACTACGGCCTGAATCGGAAACTCCTAATCCCAGAACAACTCACCGGAGAATGTTCGTGCGAAGGGCCTGGCGGTTGTCCGTGTAAAACGGAGGCAAGCCTGTCAGCATTTCATAGAGCAGGGCCCCGAGGCTCCACCAATCTGCTGCTTTTCCGTAGCCGGCTTCACACAGAATCTCAGGGGCCATGTACTCGGGGGTCCCGCAAACGGACTGCAGCATCAGCGTCAGCAAAACAGTTATTGAGTTACGTGCCTCGATCGCGTGAGCAAACAGCAGCAGCCGAGCACAAAGAAGACACCTGGCTCAAAGTCATCACTGACGAGCAAACCCCTTCAGGCCCCCTTCACAACCCCTTGGCAGAAAACGCAGCAGAAGGTAGAGTAGCAGCGCCAGCAACAATAGCAACATCAGCAGCAGAGGCAGGGCCTGGCTGTTTACTCGGGCACTATTGTTGTCGGCGATGCCGCTCTTTGAGAAGCCAAAGTCTGTCAGCCGGATATGGCCGTCCATACCCAGCAAAACATTTTCTAACTTGAGGCTGAAACAAAACACAATCGTGGGCAGGATAATCAGCCTTAGAAACAATTAGTTAGTCCCTGGCTTACTGTTGCTGCTGTCCTGTAAGTGCCACATTCACTACACTGAAGAAACATTCAAATGCATCGTCACCGCGTCCGCTACTGAATGCTGTTGCACGGGACCCAGCAGCCAGTAGGGCCTCTAGAACCACGAAGCATGGAGACAGTTTATCGTCCGTTGCGAGTTTGCATGTAGGCGAGTGAGGGCAGATGTGTGCAAACTGGGATCGGCATAGTGAACGTGTACGTGAGGTTGTTTTACTCGCGGTGGATCACGTTGTGCTTGTGAAGATGTCCCAAAGCGAGCAGCAGCTCCGCAGCGTAGAAGCGTGAGCGCTCCTCAGTGAACTTTTTTTCTCTCTGCAAGTGGAAAAGCAACTCCCCCCCGGGACAGTACCTGCGACACATAAGGCTCAAATCCGTGTTAAATTATCTACTGAACTACACGTTTGTGCACTGGCAAACTTGTGCGCGCCACCTCACTCCCATCACACGCCCCTTATGACACGCCCAGCCGCAACTCCAGCACAAGCAGCAGCGGAACAGATGGGTGCAAACGCAGAGAAGGCTCTGTGCCTTCCCAACGCGCGAGCAAGTACTCGACAAACGGCACAACGACGGGACACGGCGACTTCAGTCGTGCAAACCACGATTTGGAACGGGTGGCAGAAACGAAGCGGACAGCCCTACAGTCTAAGACCAGAAATGATACTGACACAAAAGACACTAAAGACGGGAGAGAGGGCGATCAGTTCAAATGACATAGGATAAGAACGGACTCTAGAACGAAGTACAGCTTTTTAGGTGTCTGGAATGCGAAGTGCATCTGCACGATGAAAGGATGAGGGATCGCCTCCAGAACCGCCCGCTCCGTGCGCGTGTGTTGCACCTGTTCAGCGCAACAGCAGCAGCAGCGAACAGGCAGCACGAAAAACCGCATGTACGCACTGCATCACCGCCAACAACAACGGGAGCAGCAGAAATGACGGCTAGCACAAAGAACTCTGAACCCGCGTTGGGCCAAAGCGCGTTCAAAAATATCACCCTTTGCAGCTCCGCATGCGAAGCCACATGCACAGTCTAAGTTGCATCACTATCTGCGCCACCTTGAGAGCATTTATTCAGCGCCATACTGGCGCCTCATCAGCTGCCTACGGGCCTCCTTTCGCCTGCCTTAAAGGCCCCCATTCCAGGCCTGCAGGGCTAATACTATACTACCTAGAGCGCCCTCCCGTTTCCGCATAAGGGCCAAAAAGTCTCACCTGCCTGCTACACAGCAGGAATTCCTTGAGAAGAACCTTCAGCGCGTACAGCTGGCCGTCTTGTTCGAACCGGGCCAGCATCACTTTGCCTGAAACTCGCATGAGCGCGGATCGGATGAATTAGCAGAAACACAAAAGCAAAAATAAGCAAAACACATGGGCGCTAAAGCTCAGGGCGCCCAAATGCATGAATAGGCGGGAGAACATCAGAAGGGGAAAAACAAATGGAGAAGCCCTTCACACTGATAAATGGACACGTTCAAGGGCCATCAGAACAACGAACCGGGAAAACCACTGACGAATGTAGGAAGGCGCAAACAAACGAACATCCGAACAGTCAGTATAAATGCACTCAGGAGAGCATATATGCAATAAGCCCCCACGTGCGCTCGTGCACGCAGAGAGGGTGCGCGCCGGAAAAGGGGAGCCGGGTAGAGCTTGAGCCTTGCAAGGAAACAGCCATACAAACAGATACATGCAAGCAATCGTGCACACATCCACGCGCCGCCTAGTTCATGGGTCTGAACGCACCATAAAGGCCCTTGCCTATGACCTGCAGCAGCACGAAGTCGCCAGGGCCAACTTTCTTTGCCTCTACCTGCGGCGCTAGATATGCCATGTTCTTAGTGTACGAATAACCCCCCTCGGGAATGATCCGGTTATTTGAAGTGCTCCCACTGCTCTTTCTTCTAGTGCGGCTTCTGCTGCTGCTGCGGCTGCTGTGAGGTGCGCTTGAGCTGCCGTTGCAGGGGTCTCCCTTCCCTCCGTCTTGTGCAGTTGCTGCAGCCGACTTTGTCGATTCCGGAGCTGCCGTGTTGTTACTGGAGAGCGCCTGACGACGCCCCGAACCACCACTACCGCATGAAGAAGCAGCAGGGGCAACAGGCGGGATACTCTTGGTTGCCCGTCTCCTGCAGCCCCGAAGAGGCGCTTCTGCTAGCGGCTGCGCGCTGCCATTGTGCCGTTCCTCCTGCGCTGACCGGGGAAGGCATGGTGTCTCTCTTCCACTTCGGCTGCTTGAGCTCCATGGGTTACAGCGCCCATGCGCCTCCCAGTGCCCCTGCTGCTGCTGCCGCTGCTGCTGCTGCTGCTGCTGTGGCTGCTGCTGCTGCGTTGGGGCCTGCTGCTGCTGCGGCGGTGGTTGATGCTGCTGCGGCGGTGATTGATGCTGCTGCGGCGCGGCCTGTGTGGAGGAACTAGGAAGCGGTCCCTGCGCAGCAGCGGCGCAGCTGTACGCAGGAGTAGCAGCGACGATACGACCTGGTGAACGGCTTATTCGGGTACCTGTTGGCTCGCAGACGGGAGCTCCTGTTGCAAGTGCATGCAGTGGCCACGGGTAAGCAGCAGTTGCAGCAGCAGCAGGTGCTGCTGCTGCCGCTGCAGCCGCCCCAGAGGACCCCGACGTAATGTGTGGCATGCAATCCGCGGCTGCTGCTGCCACTGGGAGGGCCACCTGTTGCCACTGGCGCTGAAGGCCTCTGCGGGGGCCAGGACCGCTGCTGCAGTGGGGAGCCGAGACAGTCTGGTGTTGCTGCTGCTGGTGGTGCTGCTGGTGGTGCTGCTGCTGTAGGCCGCGCCATGGCGCCCGCTGGTTACTCTTGTTCATGCCAGCTGGCCTCTGAATCCCCCAATCGTGTCGCGGCTGGTGGAGCATGCCTAAATACTGATGCTGCTGCTGCTGCAGCTGCCGTTGCTGTCGCTGCAGCTGCTGCACAGGTAGGTACGGGTATGCATGCAGATCAACTGGAGCAGCAAGTGCGCAGGACATTCGCTGCCACTGCTGCCACTGCTGCTGCCACTGCTGCCACTGTTGCTGCTGCAGCTGCTGCTGCTGCAGCTGCTGCTGCTGCAGCTGCTGCTGCCACTGTTGCTGATGTAGCTGCCACGGTTGCCAATAGGGGTGCGGCAAATGCTGCCACGACTGCTGTTGCTGCAGCGGTGCCTCGCGCAAGACAGCATAAGGAGTGGGGCAGCCTACAGAAGCACTCAGTGGAACGACGGCATTCAAGGCCGGGGCAGGAGCTGTTGCAGTTACTGCTGCAGTGGCTGCTGCAGCTGCAGCTGCAGCCTCTGCAGCAGCAGAAGCAGCACCAGCTGCTGAACCGCCCTCCTGCTTCTCCGCAACACACACGGCGGCGTACCTTGCTGCTTCCATGGACCTCAGGCCGTCGTCGGCAGGCGCATGTGTTGCTGCTGCTGCTGCGGCTGCAGCCGCTGCTGCATTTTCCTTCACCGCCGTTGTTTCAGCTGCGGCTGTTGTTGGTGCAGCGGGGAAGTCGACGCGGTCTGTTTTAGCAACAAGTATCTGCGTGTTGCAGGCGTCGCCTGTCTGCAAAGGGCTGCTGCTGCCTCCGCTACTTTCGGGGTGTGGGGCCCCAGCAAAAGGGGACCTCGTCGGGACGCTCATTATTGAAAAGAACGGATAGTCAGATAAAGAATGCAAATAGTGGGGGGGAAGAGGAGCCAGTGGGGTGGGGGGTTGCTGCATATGCTGCTGTACGCGCTGCTGCTGCTGTAAGTGCTGCTGCTGCTGCTGTACGTGCTGCTGCGGCGGCTGCTGTCCGCGCTGCTGCTGTGGCGGTGGCCCCTGTGCGTAAAAACACTGTTGTGCCGGCGGGACAGAGGCGGCGGCCGGTTGGGTTGTTGCCGTTGGGGGGGCCTCAAAGGAGAGCGGGGCCCCCCAAGGCTGTGGCGCGCCGCTGTGGGGCCCGTTCGGCGTCAGCCCCAAGACAGGGAAGCAGAAATGGGGGGCTCCAATGAAGCTATAGTGGGGGGAACCCGGCCTCAGCCTGGGCTGATGAGAGCCACCTCCCCTCACATCTAAGGGGTACCCATGGTCCGGTCGCAAGCGCAGCGCCTCAGAAGGAAGGCCCCCGGAAGGCGCTGTTGCCCTGTACTCCTCCCGTGGCCGCCGCTCCAGCCTGTCCCAGCAGCGCTGCTGAAGCTGCTGCAGTGAATTCTGCACAGAATGCTGCATTGGATGCTGCAAAGAAACTGGGACCCAATCATGGGCCGTCGATGCAGCACCCGCTGCTGCTCCGGCAGCTGCTGTTACGCCAGCTTCTGCGGCAGCTGGTGCTTCACGACGGGCAGTCCTTCCGGCGCGACCCCCAGGTCTGTCTGCAGCAGGGAGATCCGCTGCATGTGGGCCCCATGGCGGGAGGAGAGCTTGCCGCTGCTGCTGCTGTTGACGGGGACGCCGCTGAGGGTTCGCCCTGTTTCGTGTTTTCGGCTGCTGCAAGAATTGCTGCTGTTGGTGGTGCGGTTGGTCCTGTTGAGCCTGCTGGTGCCGCTGTTGGGGGAAGTTGCGATTTGCGCGCCGATTGGGGCGGGGCTGCTGTTGCTGCTGCTGTTGTTCGTCGACTGGACAGGCTTGTTTCTGCGGCGGTGATGGTGGTGTTTGCTGCCGCTGCTGATGTGACGGTGCTGGCTGCTGCTGTTGCTGCAGCAGCTCCCGTGTGTCTGCTCCCATAGCAAGTGGGGGGCTGCAGTCACGCCTCAACTAGGGGCAACCCGGAGTCTGTCTTGTTGCTGCGACTGCTGTTGCTGCTGCTGCGTGTGCTGATGCTGTTCCTGCGTGGGGTGCTGCATGGGTTGCCTGGGATGGGAACATGGGCAGATGATGTTTAGGCTGCGGGAGGCCTCGTTGCTGGCCCTCAGGCCTGTGAAGAGACCGGAGAGCCGCTTACCGCCGAGAGTGTGGATAAATAAGATACGCATGAAGTTTAAATGAATGAAAATGACCTATCCGTGACTTCAGTTGACGAACAAAGCGCAGAAAATGGTAATGTGTCTCTCCTGCCCCGTGACCCTACAGCTAGAAGGGGTCTGGGCTAGGCCCCTGCCCTCTGCGGGAGCAAGCAGGAGCCCTGCCACTCGAAAAATAAAAGAAGGGGGCAAAAAGAATATAAAAAGAAATTTACTTAAACAATTAAAACAGCCGGAATGCAGACGACAACACTACCCGCCGCTTCTGTTCAGCCGCATGCAGAGCCCTCCAGACCTCCTATGTAACAGCAGCTCCTCATTGATGGCCTTAATAGAAACAATAACATCTTCCCCCCTAGCCCTAAGGTGAACAGACCCAACACTAAGAAAGCGAAATAAGCAGAGATGTTCGAGGGGGAAAAGACCCACAGGTTCTCAACTGTTCAAAATTCCTTGTAAATCGAAGTCATAACTAGGACACTCCATCTTATCCAAGGAGGGAGGCGAGATGCAATGAGGCCAAAAGACTTACGGTCATGGCTACCTAAAAGCAGATAGCCTCCCTACGCAATTTACAAGCACCGTGGGCACAGCGGCCCATGGCCAGAGCCTTCGGGTGTTGCATCCCCTGACCCACGTCAGCCCATGCATTCCTACTTGCGGACAGAAGGCTAGTTGCCGAGGGCCGAGTAAGTTTTTAACAACTGCCTAGTAAGTTCGTGCACGCAGTAATGGGGCTTGGTTGTGACTGCATATTAGTATGCCTTAGAGCAGTGCTTGGAACAAGGTGGATTGGGGCCCATCTCAGGCTGTCGCACGTCGCGCCGGCCCCCAGGCGCTTAGGCTGGTGTATCTAAGAGGCGCAAGCCGGGATGGGAGGTCAGCGGCATTGTAAGAACATTGTGCGGGCCCCCATCTCAAGCACTGCAGCTCCCGATGGCCTTCGGTAAAATCAATGGGCATCGGTAAGCAGTAGAGGCACCTTGCGCAGCACTATTGACAGAGGTGCTTCGGCAAGATATATAAAAGTATTCGAAGAAGGGATAGGGCCTTTTGGCCCTCACAATGGGTAGGCTTCCGGGGGCCTCGCCGCGCTGGCGCAAGCTCAATCTCTGCATCATATAAGGCGGGAATAGTGTTTCTACTATGAACAATTCGTTGGTAAGTGCTGCGCATTTGCCGACCACCCGGCTGTGCCGGGCACGCTGATACGGCGGCAGTGGAGAAGTTCATTGGTTCCTTCAAGCTAAAACCTACGTCTTCAAAACACAGCAGAAAACTTACGATTGGCATTGCCACCTCTTTCCCTATTGCTCCGCATGCTGATGGCGGCTGCATTTAAGCAAGGTTCCACTCTCCCGGAACGCATCCGGACCTGGGAGGCCTCCAAGTGTGCACTACGACGCAGGTTTATTTTAACGTCTGCATGGGGACAGCCCATGACAAGGCTAAAAAACAAGCGGAAGTGTCGATAGAACGCTTTACCGGGAAGCGTCAGTTGGTAGTGAGCAGAATCCCGTGGATTGACACGGAATTTCTGCATAGTTGGCTCATATCCGGCTGTTCTCCGGAACGGGTCAAGCGACAAAGCGTTAAGTTGGTAGGGAACTAAGGATGAAAGTGGTGAACTCGCTGAGCTGGTAGAGTGCATTCGCATGCAGGAGTGTAGGAGTGTGTGCATTCGGCACCGATAAATCAGGGATGGCACAGCGAGCATCGCATCTGCTTCGTTTGCTATAAACAAGGACATAACATAATTCCGGACTAGGGGCACACACAAAAGGGCTAAGGGGCTGGGAAAACAGCACCTCGAGCACTGCTACCAGGGGAAAAAATTAACCGACCTATTTTCATTACGTGAATCAGAAGTTCATCAATCTGCCATCGTACTTCTGCAACTACATTCCTGGATTCGCTCGTGCCAACGGCATCCCGACTGGGGGGAAATGGGATAGGGAGAGGCGAAAAACTGCTGACAAATATATATATATATATATATATATATATAT
>CAJFCZ010000442.1:0-12784 GCA_904066245.1 Eimeria sp. OTU-Y | reverse complement strand
TATATATATATATATGTTTCTCTGTCCCGGATGCCTATATTGCAATGCCAAAATGCGGCGCCACAGTACAAACCAGAGAGGGCCACAGATAACGAACACCAACCTCCCAATATTTCTCACGCTGAAGCTTCATTAAAGTGTGCGCCTGCAGTGACACATCCATGCCTGCTCCCATACAAGCTTCAACGTAACAGTCCCCATAGCCGTTGAGGATGAATTTGATTCAGCTGCTTCAGGGTTGTCAAACGTTGTTGTAGCTTGTCTGCTTATAGCGTCGCCGCACCCCCAACTGCTTATGTGCGTACTGTCTGGCCAGAACAGCGCGGAATGGCAACGCCACAGGAGGCTTCTCCAGACAGAGAACCTAAGTGCACTAGCGCGGCTTGCATAGCCGCATAATGTCCATTCATGTAGGGCCTTTGGCTCTCCAATAAGCTCTAATATCGGCGGACGGAGCTTATTTTAACAAGAGCAAACGAATCAAGGACGAACTCAATAGTAAATGCAGAACGATGCAGCTGGCTGCTTCGGGCGTCCTTGTCGAATCAGCTTGCGCCTCATGGATTCTTGAATGTTCAAGACCTACTTGGAAAGCCACATGCATGCGGACTAAAGGCCTGCTATCCTCTCGCGTTGCCTACTATGCTGGAAGGCTTCAAACATGTTGCCGTGATACGCTGAGCTCGAAAGGAAATCAATGAGATATTCATAAAGTGCAAGCAAGCATTTGACCAGTCTCACGAACCCCAGCCGCTTACCATCACCAGTAATTCCCGTTGCTTTTGTTTTGTCTCACAGCGACGCAGTGGGCTGCGCTCTCGACATTCATGTTTGCAAAAACTATTTCGTATTTACACCGCTCGTCTTGGTCTCGCCGTCAGACGCATCGCACCACCGCAGCCTTCTCTACTCGTGCTCTCCACAGAAACAATACCATAGTGAGTTGCCGAGATGTGCTATAACAGTACTTAATGTTTGATTCAGATCATCATTCAATCGTTGCGCTGAACCCATTTCACTGAGGCGTCTGTGTCATGCGCTGTCTCGCCATGCGTTACGCACAGACGCCTATCGCAGCCTGAACACCACGAATAAGCATATATCAGGACAAAGAACTGTTAGGGCAGGGGTAGCTTGCACACCTTCCCACACTGCCACACTACAAATATGCGCACGTGCACAAATACATCCATGTCTGCCATCACAGAACCGAACAAGTTGCAGGACCTATCAACCCTTCGGGGAGATGTGATTGGTTCTACGGACATACTTCCTGGCCAAAACGACGCGCCAGAGCAAAGGAAGGCACTTTGGTATTATTTTTGTGGAGAGTACGAGTAGAGAAGGGTGCGGCGGTGCGATGCGTCAAGAGCGAATTCAATAGTAAATGAACGATGCAGCTGGCTCTGTTTGAGGGGTTGTCGAGTCGCCTTGTACCCCATGGATTCTTGAATGTTCAAGACGTACTTCAAAAACTACACGCATGCGGACTGAGGGCCTGCTATTTTCTCGCATTGCCTATTGTGCTGGAAGGCTTCAAGCGTCTCGTCACAGGAAGCTTCTCGAGACGGAGAACCTAAATGCACTGGCACGGCTTGCATAGCCGCATAATGCCCAATCATGCAGGACCTCTGGCTCTCCAATAGGCTCTAATATCGGTAAACGGAGCTGATTTTAACAAGAGCAAACGAATCAACGGAAGGCTTCGTCACACTGCAGAAGTGCACACGCTCACACCAGCTGCTTGCCCCGACGATGCTCGCGCGGGAAGGCCCCATAGCTCTCCCCCACAGACTGCGTATACTCCAGTCGACAGACGGGTCTGATTTCCGGAAAGGCAAGCGATCCAAGCTCATTGGACGAGCTGCAGGACGATAACACTCGTTGCCTGGCCTGGTGTGGTGGGTGCACATCGAATCGCCTCCTGTTAGATGGTCAACAAGAGTCGATAATGTTCAAGACGTACAGCAGAAAATCACATGCGTGCAAACCAAAGGCATATTTCCTATTCGCCTCTGTCAACTATGTGGGAATGCGATGTGCACCTTGCCGTGAGATGACGACCGCAAAGGGCAACGTCCAGCGACATAAAACTGAGTATCGACTGCAGGAAGAGGAAGCTTATAGCGCCTTGCTCATCCGTATTGATTCGCATTTTGGGGGAGAATGCCAAGGGGAGTGGAAGATCTTAAGGACCTACTCGGAGCATCGTGCGAGTGCAGACAGAGAGACATCCACTTGGTTCTGCTCAGGATATTGGAATGGTATGTGCACATTGCTTCGAAGTGCCGACCTGAAACAAACATAGGCGGCATAATCATAAATTGCACCTACTCTAGAGCCAAAATGGCTGGCATAAGCCCGGCCGCCAGGAGATCGTCGCCTGCCCTACGAGCCCCTCCCTTTTCTGTGTTGCTAAAGAGCTGCACAGCGAGCTACGGGTTTCGACTCTTCTTCCACGCGCCACGAGTACACAGGCGAGTCGTATTTGCCATGGGGTCATCTCCGGTGGGCCATTCTCTACTCCCCTTTTTCGCAGCCATCCTACAAAACTGAACATGGGCAATGCACAAATGAACAATTGGTACGAAATACCGAACCTTCCCTTCCGCATCGTACCATGCCTTGCCCCGCAGGTATGCGAAGACATATGCGTTTGCGAGACAAAGGCTGAAGTTCAAACTACCTCAGGGAACCAGAGGCACAGCTCACGTAGATAGTTTGAAGGTCACGGCTTGTCCCGCAAACGCATATAACAGACCAAAAACGCCCAGTCCAGGAAATACCTAGTCATACTTTGAGAGTGCAAAGGTGCAGCAGCCCGGCTAGAGCAAAAGCCGCTTCTACGTTTCTTCACACTTCAACCAGATGAATCAGTATGCACGCACGCATTACAACCATGCCTGCCATAAGAAAGCAGGAATGGCACCAGGACCCATGAACCCCAAATGTGGATATATTTGCGTCTAGAGGCAGAGGCATACTTGCTGGACAAACCAGCACGCCAAGTGCGAGTTGCAATGCTTTGCTACCCAGAAACTACACAATGAGCTAACAATCCCGCATTATTTTATGCACACGCCACTTGAGTTTATCCTTGCCATCGTCGGCTGTACATATCTATCTACACGATTCGTGTTGGTCTCCAGGCCAGTAGCGGCCTCTCCTACTATATTTCCACTCTCCGCAATATGAGCGCCTTCATACATAATGGGGCTGGTCGCCAACACTACTGAGCGTTTGACACAAAACTCCGCCTACACACGGCAGCCTCCTACCAGGTGTTGCGCTACACCGATCCTGCATCACCAATTCACTAAGGTCGTTTGTAATGCCGCACTCTGTTAATGCGTATCGCAATGCCGAAAACCTTGACCTAGTAGATATCTAGCAAGACCATGGGTAAGGCAAAGCATAGTGTCACATCTGCGCATACCGCAGCACCAGAAAACAACTTGCACGCATGCATATCGCATGTATGTGTCTATGTCTGGTATCATACGATCTGAAACGCAGTGGTTCCCGGTGTCGCACCAGCAGATGCACTTGCTTGCATGGGCGTGCATGATGGGCAAAGGAGTGCGTGATCGCAACGCCAGAATATTACTTCGACACACCGCATCCGTGAACGCGCATACAAACTGCATAATCCCGCGGTGCTCGTACATGCGGCCCCTCTAGCTCTCCTCCAAAGTCTGCGTATACCACTATCGGCAGGCGGAGCGGCTTCACGCGGGGCGAGCGAACCAAGGGCAAGCTTTATGAGAACTGCAGGACGATGTACTTGGCGGCGTGCGGCGTCCTCGGGGGCTCGGGCTTTGTTGAAAGCTGGAACGCCAGCAAAAGGATCAAGACTAACGGAAAACATCACGTCCGTGCAGATCGCGAGCTTGCGTTCCATCAGTGGCTGCCTGTTATGCTGAAGCGCCGTGGACATTTTTCCTTGAGATGCCAACGTCGGAAGAGAACCGGTGACGTACTGACGCACTGATACACTACACCAACTCCGAACACAACGCAGGCACTTGACAAGTCTCGCCAAACTCAAAACATCCGCCTTCCCTACAGGCTCTGCTGTCTTTTGTCTAGGCCCACAGACACACAATTGGCTGCGCCTTCGACCGTTTTTCGTGGAAGCCCCATCAGCATCCAAACAATGCGTCTTGTCCTCCTCGTCAGCTGCGCCCCTGCCCCCCCATTGTATGCCCCTTCTCCGCAGAACAAACGCCGACATACTTTGTCGCATTGGTCATCAATGCCACTAAAGGTTCCGCACAAATCACGTCATTGGCTCTCTCTTCTACCACACATTGTGCTCCAACAAGGTTCATGTCACCATTTCACTGAGATCGTTGGCAATGTCACCCCCTGTCTGGGAAACCCATAGGGCAGCGCCAAAATGCCTGACGCGCTAGGTATCAAGGAAGAAGCACAATCATAGCAAACTCACGTTCTTGCCCAGTGCAAATTCATAATTCCGCGCGCATGCATATACATAAACGCTGAAACGAAACTGCACCAATAGCCACAATGCGAAGATGAATTCGATTCGCTTGCTTCAGGTTTATTACAAGCTCTTCTAACGGCTGAACGCATCACCCCCGCAAGTCTGTGTCTTTATCATGAGCATCATGAGCATACTTCCTGACCAAAATGCAATCTGATCGCAACACCAGAAGAGGCGTCGCTACAACGAGGACGCAAGCAAACTCAGGCCAACTGTGTACACCCACGAAGATCACACGTGCAGGTCCTTTAGCCCTTCCCCAGATACTACGCACACTCCTATCGTCCGATGGAGCAGATCCGACCAGCATGGGCGAACCATACGGCTTCGACGGGGACGCACGTAGCGGCAGTGTATGTTCTTGTCAAATTTATTCTTATCGGTATGGCGACGACTTCCGAAAATGTTTAAGGCAGAGAAAATGGATCATGCAGGGGAATCTGGGTGCTCTGTCTCACATTTGCTCCTGCTGATTGTGGAACGGCAAAACGGAAACCGTGCGCGATATGGATAGGTCGGAAAGACACATGTGCCACATTAATAAGATCTGCCTACTCCGAGCGCAAAGTAGGCACGTGTAATCTCTACAAGTAGAAGGATCTGAATGCGCTGCTAGGGGTCTCCGCGATTGTGCAAACGCCGTGGGGACTTATATAATTCGCATTGGCGGCGGCCTTGTCGTCAGATCGGGCGTCATCCCTTTACTTCTTTGCCGAAACAACATCGTGACGCATAACCGAGCTTGCAATAAACACCACTCAACGTTTACACCTTGTCTCTAATGCGTCCTACCCCCTAATGCGATGCACACAGACTGTGCCATCAGCTCACGCAAATCGGTGGCAAAGTCCGGCGTTGTCTCGCAAACTAACAACACTGCTCCAAACCGCCCCCCACCACTAGGCGTAAAGGACAAACACAAGTAAAACACAATGCGTCCCCAATTCTTCACACGCTGCAACTTCATAGTCGTGCACGCGAGCATATATGCGTCTACGTCCTTTCCCATACAAGCTGAAACCACAACAGCTTCAACAACGGCCCAGATAAGACAACTTCGGCTCGCTTGCTCCAGACTCGTTACGAGCTCCTCTAGCTGCTGAACGCATTGCGTACCGCAAATATGTCCACCTATTATGTGCACACTTTCTGTCCAAAACAGCGAGTGGTCCCAACGACAGCGAAAACGTCCATAGCCTTCACTAAGCACATCTTTAATATCCTTGTGAAGCTAAATGCATGAGTACCGAAACGCCATAAACCCGCAAAGCGCACGCATGCAGGTCGCTACGCTCCCCAACAAGTCCCGAATTTGCAGCCAGAGCTGGCTTCCAACAAGGGCCAACGAAACACCAGTAAGCATAGTGCCATATGCAAAGCGAAGCAGCTGGTAGCTTAAACAACCACTAAAACACTCAGACACTCCAAATGCAAAACAGCCTACCTAATGTTGCCAAATCAGAAACACCCGCCGGAACTATGGGTCCCGCCCCTTCTTGGGTTGCCTCATGGCCACGCAACGAAATAGAGGTTCCACCTTCTTCTGCGCAAGCGCCATGGTTACTAGCAGGGATCGTTCGGGTGACGCCAGCAGCCTGCCGCCACCCTTCTCGACTCTCTTTCAGCAAAAAACAAATACCATTATACATAATATGACTTGCCGCCAACATAAGTAACTGTATGTCGCAAATTTTCCTGCAGTCGCTGCTGCGTCCTACTATATATTGAGCTGAGCACGCGTTGCGCCACTACCCTACTCGCACCCTTTCTACTGCTGCTTTCTATCTTCTGAATGCAGATCGCAGGGCCCCAACAGCTCACAGCATTAGACACAAAGTGAGAGGGCAATTAAGGTAGACCGGGCTCGGACTTCCTTCTCATGCTGCACTTCCATAAACTTGCGCGAGTAAAATTATGCATTGATTTCTGCCATTCCGCAGCCTACAAAGCAGTAGTATCAAGAAATTCCGCTTGAAGATACCTTTGCTACTAAGGCCATACTGCCTTGCCGAAATACCGTTCGATCATAACGTCAAAGAGCCTTCGCAAAACCGTGCAAGAAAACGGGCGTAAGCAAACTTCATAGCCACACAATGCTCACGCATGCACTTTCTGCTGGCTTGCCGGCGAATAATGGCAACAATTCCAACTAGGGCAAGTGAAACAAGCAAGCAAGCTTGATACCCACTGCACGACCATACAGCACCACCCATTTGTCTCCTGTCTCCTGTAGTGTTGTTGGCAGACTATCAAGAAACACAAGTGCTCAAGAGGTAAAAGATAAGCCAGATAGGCCAACGCGTCCTGCGGTACGGTCGGAAACACGCTAAGAGCAACCTGCTGTGACATTTACAGGCGTGCTTGGAATTGTATCAGCGACACACTGATAGGCTGTGGCTAGTGGGAAGGCAAGACAGCTTCGGTAAAATCACTAACGCCGAAGCGTTCCCATGCGCCTTGAGTGCTGTTTTTCTTTCGTGCAGGTGCCCAACTCATTGCTGGTAATTCGTGCTGACCACGTCCTCCGCCGTGGACCGCCCTTCGCTACCCCAGTTCTACTGGGTAAAAATATCTTCACGCATGTACTTTGCTAGAGAAAACATTGCTAAACGTTCGACACAAACCGCCGAGTAGTCGAGGTTGCGTTGTACAAAGTAATGAGCAATGCCACCTGAGATCGTTCCTGCTGTCACGCGCAATGTCCCATTCGTAGGTTGCAAAGCCACAGCCAGAAGCCGTCCCGTATAGCGCACACGAAAAAAGACCTCGCCGAACCCCATTCTCACATTGCAACTCGCTGTACCAATGAATCCGCGTGCATGCACACATTATACCCATACCTGCCATCGGAGATCCGGAATCGTAGCAGGGCCCATGAACCCCAAATGTGGATATATTTGCGTCTAGAGGCAGAGGCATACTTGCTGGACAAACCAGCACGCCAACGCGCCGGCAGAGAGGACTTCGCCATAGTGCTGCAGTAAAGCCGCGCACGCATTTCTATAGTCCCACAAAGCTCACCCGTGCACGTTCCGTGGCCCTCCGATAAATCCTGCGCACAACGTTACCGGCAGATAGAGTCGATTCCAACCGAGGTAAACAAATTCAAGCGCAAGCGTGGTACAGACTGCAACGAAGCTGTTGCTGGCTGCATGGAACATTCTCGCCTAACCACTCCTTGTTGAAAGAATACGGATAGTATAATATGGTCGAAGCGCACTTGAAACATCGCGTGCATGTAGACCAACAAGCGGCTTCGTGATAGCCTTCGCCTACTTTGCTGAAGTGCCCTTGACAACTTGCCGTGAGGTGCCGACCTCAAATACAGTGGCACGTTCATAAACAGTGCCTACTTCCATCCCAAAACAAGTCATGTAGCCTCGCCTAGCCAGAAACACTAGCTCATGGTGCGAGTTCCAATTCTTTGCTACCCAGAAGCTACACAGTGAGCCAACCATCCCGCATTATTTTGTGCACGCGCCACTGGAATGTATACAGTTCGTGTTATCCTTGCCATCGTCGGCTGTACATACCTATCTACACGATTCGTGTTGGTCTCCAGGCCAGTAGCTGCCCTTCCTCCTATATTTCCACTCTCCGCAATCTGAGCACCTTCATACATAATGGGGCTGGTCGCCAACACTACTGAGCGTTTGACACAAAACTCCGCCTACACACGGCAGCCTCCTACCAGGTGTTGCGCTACACCGATCCTGCATCACCAATTCACTAAGGTCGTTTGTAATGCCGCACTCTGTTAATGCGTATCGCAATGCCGAAAACCTTGACCTAGTAGATATCTAGCAAGACCATGGGTAAGGCAAAGCATAGTGTCACATCTGCGCATACCGCAGCACCAGAAAACAACTTGCACGCATGCATATCGCATGTATGTGTCTATGTCTGGTATCATACGATCTGAAACGCAGTGGTTCCCGGTGTCGCACCAGCAGATGCACTTGCTTGCATGGGCGTGCATGATGGGCAAAGGAGTGCGTGATCGCAACGCCAGAATATTACTTCGACACACCGCATCCGTGAACGCGCATACAAACTGCATAATCCCGCGGTGCTCGTACATGCGGCCCCTCTAGCTCTCCTCCAAAGTCTGCGTATACCACTATCGGCAGGCGGAGCGGCTTCACGCGGGGCGAGCGAACCAAGGGCAAGCTTTATGAGAACTGCAGGACGATGTACTTGGCGGCGTGCGGCGTCCTCGGGGGCTCGGGCTTTGTTGAAAGCTGGAACGCCAGCAAAAGGATCAAGACTAACGGAAAACATCACGTCCGTGCAGATCGCGAGCTTGCGTTCCATCAGTGGCTGCCTGTTATGCTGAAGCGCCGTGGACATTTTTCCTTGAGATGCCAACGTCGGAAGAGAACCGGTGACGTACTGACGCACTGATACACTACACCAACTCCGAACACAACGCAGGCACTTGACAAGTCTCGCCAAACTCAAAACATCCGCCTTCCCTACAGGCTCTGCTGTCTTTTGTCTAGGCCCACAGACACACAATTGGCTGCGCCTTCGACCGTTTTTCGTGGAAGCCCCATCAGCATCCAAACAATGCGTCTTGTCCTCCTCGTCAGCTGCGCCCCTGCCCCCCCATTGTATGCCCCTTCTCCGCAGAACAAACGCCGACATACTTTGTCGCATTGGTCATCAATGCCACTAAAGGTTCCGCACAAATCACGTCATTGGCTCTCTCTTCTACCACACATTGTGCTCCAACAAGGTTCATGTCACCATTTCACTGAGATCGTTGGCAATGTCACCCCCTGTCTGGGAAACCCATAGGGCAGCGCCAAAATGCCTGACGCGCTAGGTATCAAGGAAGAAGCACAATCATAGCAAACTCACGTTCTTGCCCAGTGCAAATTCATAATTCCGCGCGCATGCATATACATAAACGCTGAAACGAAACTGCACCAATAGCCACAATGCGAAGATGAATTCGATTCGCTTGCTTCAGGTTTATTACAAGCTCTTCTAACGGCTGAACGCATCACCCCCGCAAGTCTGTGTCTTTATCATGAGCATCATGAGCATACTTCCTGACCAAAATGCAATCTGATCGCAACACCAGAAGAGGCGTCGCTACAACGAGGACGCAAGCAAACTCAGGCCAACTGTGTACACCCACGAAGATCACACGTGCAGGTCCTTTAGCCCTTCCCCAGATACTACGCACACTCCTATCGTCCGATGGAGCAGATCCGACCAGCATGGGCGAACCATACGGCTTCGACGGGGACGCACGTAGCGGCAGTGTATGTTCTTGTCAAATTTATTCTTATCGGTATGGCGACGACTTCCGAAAATGTTTAAGGCAGAGAAAATGGATCATGCAGGGGAATCTGGGTGCTCTGTCTCACATTTGCTCCTGCTGATTGTGGAACGGCAAAACGGAAACCGTGCGCGATATGGATAGGTCGGAAAGACACATGTGCCACATTAATAAGATCTGCCTACTCCGAGCGCAAAGTAGGCACGTGTAATCTCTACAAGTAGAAGGATCTGAATGCGCTGCTAGGGGTCTCCGCGATTGTGCAAACGCCGTGGGGACTTATATAATTCGCATTGGCGGCGGCCTTGTCGTCAGATCGGGCGTCATCCCTTTACTTCTTTGCCGAAACAACATCGTGACGCATAACCGAGCTTGCAATAAACACCACTCAACGTTTACACCTTGTCTCTAATGCGTCCTACCCCCTAATGCGATGCACACAGACTGTGCCATCAGCTCACGCAAATCGGTGGCAAAGTCCGGCGTTGTCTCGCAAACTAACAACACTGCTCCAAACCGCCCCCCACCACTAGGCGTAAAGGACAAACACAAGTAAAACACAATGCGTCCCCAATTCTTCACACGCTGCAACTTCATAGTCGTGCACGCGAGCATATATGCGTCTACGTCCTTTCCCATACAAGCTGAAACCACAACAGCTTCAACAACGGCCCAGATAAGACAACTTCGGCTCGCTTGCTCCAGACTCGTTACGAGCTCCTCTAGCTGCTGAACGCATTGCGTACCGCAAATATGTCCACCTATTATGTGCACACTTTCTGTCCAAAACAGCGAGTGGTCCCAACGACAGCGAAAACGTCCATAGCCTTCACTAAGCACATCTTTAATATCCTTGTGAAGCTAAATGCATGAGTACCGAAACGCCATAAACCCACAAAGCGCACGCATGCATGTCGCCACGCTCCCCAACAAGCCCCGAATTTGCAGCCAGAGCTGGCTTCCAACAAGGGCCAACGAAACACCAGTAAGCATAGTGCCATATGCAAAGCGAAGCAGCTGGTAGCTTAAACAACCAATAAAGCACTCAGATACTCCAAACGCAAAACAGACTACCTAACGTTGCCAAATCAGAAACACCGGCCGGAACTACGGGTCCCGCCCATTTTTGGGTTGCCTCATGGCCACGCAACGAACTAGAAGTTCCGCCTTCTTCTGCGCAAGCGCCATGGTTACTAGCAGGGATCGTTCGGGTGACGCCAGCAGCCTGCCGCCACCCTTCTCGACTCTCCTTCAGCACAAAACAAATACCATCATACATAACCTGGCTTGCCTACCAATATCCTGATTCGGTATCACTAGTTCGAACGAGTATCAGAGGCGCATTCATAAACTGCGCCTACCCCGAACCCAAAACATGTCGATTGGTCTCGACAGGCCAAACAGCTCGCCTGCTCTATGGGTTATATGTTCGTTTGTGTTAATGAACGTCAACACAATGGTCTTCCCATCCTGTATTCTGTCGTGCAAGCCCCACACGCACCTACACAATTCATGTGGGCATGGCACGCCATTCGCTGCTGCCGTACACCACAGAACGATTGCCATGGTGCATAACTGGGCTGGCCATTAATGCTACTGAAGGTCTGACACGATCCATGCCGCTGTCGCTGCTGCTTCCTACCACGTATCGCGTTGCAGATATAATAAGCCACCAATTCACTGAGGCTCTTTGTAATGCAAGGCTCTGTCTGTCAAATGCATCTCGTAGTCCCAAAACAACTCCTCTGCTCATCCCCAGTGTAGGCACGCATGCATGCCATCACACACCAGAGGCGCAACATCACCCAGAAACGGTCTGAGAAGATGAATTCGCTTGGCATTCTCGCATCTTCGCACCTCTGGTTCCCCATCATGTGCATACTTGCTGGGTAAGAAGGCGAAGGATGCTAACAGTACAGAAGGCATTCCAAAGCTGCCGCCGTAAGCATGCACACGCATACTGGATAACCAAATGATGCTCACACATGACATTTCCTTGTTCTCCGCCAAAAGCTCAGCTTAGCGGTATCGGTAGACGAACCTCATTTGCGTCAGGGCAAACGAAACAAGCGAAACATAAAACCAGTTGCGGAACGATGCACATGGTTGCATGGAGCGCCCTTGCCGAATCGCTCCTTGTTTGATAGCCAGCTAAGATCCCAAAGAAGATCTATGGGTGCGAACTTTTGTGCCCTGTACAACGTTCGTCTCCGATGCTTATGGAACTGTGTCACTACCACCATCCCGCGAGACCCCTACATCAAACGCTTTCCGTTGGCCTTCACAAACTGCCGGTACGCCGAACCCGGAACAGCTCGTTGCCGGTACACCGAACCGGGAACAGCACGCCGCAGGTTACAAGCATCCGCCTGCCCTACAGTATTCAACACACATGAAAGGAGTCTGCAATTTCGCGGTTTTCCGTGCAAGCGAAATCCGTCTCCAGATAATCCATGTTGGCGCAGCCCTGAGATGTGAGACCTGCTTCCCTGCCTCCATTGTCAGCAAAAGAATCACTAAGATACATACCCTGGCCGGTCATCAACTGCACACTGCACATTAAAAGCGAATCACCCGGTAGCTGCCGCTCCCTAGTGCCACACATCGAATTGTACATAATAAACAACCGGGGTGACTGTCAGGACCCGTGGATGACTCGCACCTGGCACGAATCACCACGTAGCCCCTGGTGTCTCCTACTACATACTACGTTGCACGCATACTGAGCCAGCAATTCCCTGAGGCTCTTTGTAGTCTCGGATTCCTGCCTCATAAACGCATGCTGTAACGCCCAAGCAGCCTTCCCAGGCCAGGCCCCCTCTCCAGTACGTACTAAAGAAGAGCACGGATAAAGCACAAACAAAAATATACTTCTCCATAGCTATGCACAAATGCGCAAAAACATCTACGTATACCACCAGACACCCAATAAGGCACAGTTGCCCGTAACTGGTCTGAGAAGACGAAGTTGTTTCGCATGCTTTATG
>CAJFCZ010000441.1:0-12796 GCA_904066245.1 Eimeria sp. OTU-Y | reverse complement strand
ATGTTGTGAGGGCAGGGTAGGGCGGCGTGTTGCAGAGGCTCCTGCTGCTGGATTTCCTCAGATACACAGGTTTGGGGTTCCCTTTGTTGCAGGGAATGCGCTTTCGCATTGCAGCATCGGCGTATAGATTATTTTAGCTGTGTAATGATCACCTTGAAGTTTTCGAAAGGTTCTTAACGCAGCTGTTTAAAGACACTAGAATGATTGTGCCGCTAAGGGAAGGAGCACCAGCCAAGTCCGCCCAAATCGTTCGGGCCATCTGCAGGGTTACACGTCTGAGTGATGTGTCTGCTGCAGACAATGCACCCGTTTGCAAAGATGTTTTGTCTTCAGTGTGGTGCCTGTTATTTAGTCGTTGTATTCTGCAGTCAAGGCAGGGGGACACGCGTGATGGAGAGGGGCTGTAACTGGGTCAGTACCTGCTGAAGCCAGGGCCTTCAGCTTGTTCTGCAGCCAAGTTCTGGAGGGGCGGGGAAGCAGGTTACGGCAGCAGTGTAGAAGGATTTCTGTTGGCGTACCTCCGTGTATGCACAGTCTCACCATGTTGCTTGGTGCAGGGAGTACGTTTCTGAAGTGCACTGTCTGCGTATAATCGTGTTTGTAATGTGCGCCAATAAGCTTGCCGCCCCTACACAGTCCCATTTGCGTGCGTCTAAAGAGTATAGGTTGATCGAGGAACGCTGGGATGGAGCACCCTTTCAGGCCTGAAAAATTCATTTTAATCATCTGCACGTAGACACACCTTGCTGGTCTGCCCACTGTAGCCGAGTCACCGCTTTGCGGCCCTGCTTTTTTCTGGTCCACTCAGTGTAGCTTGCCAGTAAGGCAGTAAAACACGAGTAGTTGGCCGACAATGCAATTGTGTCAACCCGTGCTGCAGCTGGGACTGCTAAGACGCATTATTTCATTTGTGCATTGCATTATCGGCGTCTCCGATCAGCCGGCCGCCTCAAGGGTGTCCCTTCCTCTGCTGTCAATGAAGTGTACGCACATTGGGAAGTTCGGTGAAGAAGACCTGGCCAGGTCCGCACAAGTGGTTCCAACCATTTGCGCGTCTATACGCTCCGCCGGCCTGGTTGCTGCAGACTCGATGCCGGTTTGCGATGATGTTGCTTCAGTGCAGTTCCGGGGACGCATGCAACATGATTGCATGTGAGCAGCCCAACAGGAACGAACGAGCGATGCTGAAGTTGTTTGGATTCGGGTTACTGTGCACCGATTAGCATTCCGCTTCTACGCAGCATCTTTCGCAACGGAATTCACAGTACCTGTTGATTGCGGAACGCTGTGAAGACACAGCGGTAAGACCAGCACAAATCATTGCGGCAGTCTGCACGCCTTCATATCAGGCTGCTCTGCCTGCTTCATAGTAGCCGGCGCTTGTATGCATTCCCTCCGGCTGGATAGTAGAATCTGTGTGCAAATCGAAGTTTGCCGTTGGGCCAATTGGTCAGGCCCTTATGAATTGTTGCCAGCATATGCATGTAGACACATCTTGCTATTCTCTCTGTTGCAGGCCAGCCGCCACGTTGCGAGGTTTTGCCTTTAGCACTGTGCCGACAATGTGTCAGCATGGCCCTCCGCTAAGGCATCCAAGCACTCGTAAACAGGAGGCTGTGCAAATGTGTCATTGCATGCAACAAGCGAGGCTGCTGGGGATTTGCCTCCTAGACATGCTTGGCGGCGTCGAGGCGGCAGGGTGGAGCGGCACCGTAGACAGGGCCCTGCTGCCGAATTGCCTTTGATCAAACGGCTCCCCATGCTGTTTGTTGCAGCCAGTACGTTTTCCCATGCCGCATTTGTGTATAGAATACGTTAGCTGCACATTAATAAGCTAACTGCCTTTAATATGTTCCGCCCATTTCCTCGGCGGTCTACAGTGCATCGGTGCAATACGGAACGCTGCGAAATATAAACGCCACGCCCGCCCAAATCGTTCGGACAACCTGCACGCCTACACGTCTGAGTGATGTGTCTGCTGCACGCACGGTGCCGCATTGTGAAGTTGTTATGTTTTGATTGTGACGCCTGCAATTCAGTCGTTGTATCTTGCAGTGAAGGCAGAGGGACACGCGTGAACGAGAGGAGCTGCAACTGGGTCAGTACCTGCTGAAGCCAGGGCCTTCAGTCTGCTCTGTACCAAAGCTTTGGAAATCCGCTGAGGGAAGTTAGGGCAGCACTGTAGAGCGGTTTGCGTCGGCGTACTTCCGTGAATGCACAGTCTCACCATGTTGCTTGGTGCAGGAAGTACGTTTCTGCAGTGCACTGTCTGCGTATAATCGTGTTTGTAATGTGCGCCAATAAGCTTGCCGCCCCTACACAGTCCCATTTGGGTGCGTCTAAAGAGTATAGGTTGACCGAGGAACGTTGTGATGGAGCACCCTTTCAGGCCTGCACAAATTTTTTTTATCATGTGCATGTTGACACACCTTGCTGGTCTGTCTGCTGTAACCCAGTCACCGCTTTGTGGTCCCGCTGTTTTCTGGTCAGTGTCGGCCACACAATCAGCGTAGCTTGGCGGTAAGGCGGTAGAAGGCAAGCGAACTTGTGGCGGTGTATCAAGCCACGCTGCAGCTGGGACTTCCGTGGCGTAGCAGTTAGCTTTTGCCCTGCAGTATCTGCGTTTGCTTGTCATTGTTGCTGTAGTTAACGCGTTTCATTTCGCATCATCTGGTGTATTATCTTTCTTCTGTGCACCGATCAGCCTGCCGCCCTTGCTGAGTCCCTTTCTCTGACGTCAATAATTGTTCGGACGTTGGAAAGCTCTGTGGAGAAGCACCAGTGAAACCTGTACAAATAGGTTGAAACATCTGGCCGACTACACGCACCGTTTTTTTGTTTGTTACAGACTAGGCATCGCCTTATGGAGAGTTTGTTTCACCGTAGTCCTGGGCTCGCAGTCAGCCTGGCTCCCTGGTAGGGCAGCCGAACAGGAGTGAACGAGTGACACTGAAACCGCTTGGAATCATGCGGCACCTGCGGCTCTTTGGAGTTTTCACCTTCGCTACGTTATGGACAGCGTAGGGGCCATATGAAAACGGGTATTTAGAGTGGCTTCCGCCGCTGTATATTCTTGAAGACACAATCTCGCCGTGCTGCTTACTGCAATAGGAGTGAAAAAGTGGCAATGAAGCCATTTGGAATTGTGCGGCAGCTGCGGCTGCTAGGACAGCAGGGGTGCAAGCAGCATTGCGGCCAAATGAACGCGTCTGCCGCCGCTGAACACCCTTCCAGGTGCGGAGTTGCGATGCTGCCTTTCGCGGGAAGCGTGTTTTTGCATTGCAGTATATGCCTATGCCGCATGCCTGCTGTGTGTGGATCAGCTTGCCGCTTCCACAAAGGCCCTTTTGCTAGAGCCCACGCCACATATGCAAGTTGAGGAACGCTGTCATGCAACACAGATTAGGCATGCGCGGATCGTTTCGAGCATGTGGACATAGACGTATCTGGCTTATGGCATCTCTCTGGCCTCTCTGCTGCAGTTCAGCCTCCGCCTTGGCAGCTAGTGTTTTCATCATATTGCCGGCAACGCTGTCAGCGTGGCCTGCCGGTAAGGTGGCGGGATAGGAGTGAATAAGCGACTCTGTCACCGTGTTAATCCGCGCAGCAGCTGTGTCTGGCTTTTTTTCCTTAGCGGGGTTGTTTCGGGACGTCGGGGGGGCCGTGTAGACCGGCACGGTGCAGCGGCTTCTGCTGCCGCATTTCTTTCGACACACAGGCTCGCTATGTTGCTTGCTGCAGGATGCATGCTTTCTTCTTGTAGAATGCTTGACAAATTATCTGTTTGCTGTGTTGTGGTCAGCCTGACGAGTCGCGAAACTGTTCTGGCACAGCATCGTTAGAATAATTGCGTTGGAAAAAAAAATGAAGGCCAAGACCGAATTAGGTCTATATAATTTAAAGGCTCAGTGCCATCCGAGGACAGCAACGAATGAGCAACTTACTAAACGGTGGGAAGAAGCACAAATCATGCTTCACCAAAACCGTCAAGAGCATCTGCACGTGGAGCTGCCTCTGGTGAATGCCAAGCGCCAGCGCGAAGAGGTTGATCTTTTATCAAAGTGCCAGGGATGTAAGGGGCGTGACCTGCCCTGCCGTGGAGGAAGCCGAACACGCTTGAATGAGTGGCACTGCAACTGGTTCAATACGTGCGACAACTGTGGCTGCCAGGACCTGGCGCCCCAGCTCATTTGGGGAGGTTCAAAGTGCAGGCTAGAGCGGCACGGTAGGGTGGTTACTGCTGGCGTATACTCTTGCGGCAACGGGCTCGTCGTGTCTTTTGCTCTAGAGAGTGCGTTTCGCATTGCTGTAATTGCGAATATCGTTTGTCTACTGTCCACCGAATAAGCCGCCGCTTGCACGCATTGCCTCCTGGGGGGCCGTAAAAGGTGTGTGCAAGTGGAAGTACGCTGCGAAGGGGCACCGGTCCTACCAGGAACAATCATTCCGAGCATGTACACGTAGACGCACCTCGCTGGTCCCTCTGCTCCAGATATGTCACCTCTTTGCGAGCTCGTTGTGTATTCATTTTAGTGCCAGCAACGCAGCCAGCGTGGGCCGCCGGTAAGGCTGCGGAACGCAACTGGACGAGCGACGCTGTAACTGTGTCTTTGCGTGCGGCAGCTGAGGCTGATCGGTGATTTTTCTTAACTATGTTTCGGGACGTTGCCAGGGCAAGCTAGACCGGCGCGATGCAGTGGCTTCCCATACTGCATTTTCTTCGATGCACACGCACGCCAAGTTGTTTACTGCAGGACGCGCGCTTTCGCACCTGCTTGCTGCTCTATGATCAGCCCGCCTCATCTGCACAGTTTCTTCCGAATGAGCAGCTTACAAAACCCTGCAAAGAAGCGCAAATCGTGCCCCCCTAGAATCGTTAAAGGCATATGTACGTAGAGATGCCTCTGTGCTCAGCCTGGCGCATACCAAATGTCGATGTTGAGCTCTCACCAAAGTATCGGCAAAGCAGCCGGCATGGCCTGTCGTGGAGGGAGAAGAACGATCGTAAAGGAGAACCGGTGCAAACATTCCAATAAGTGTAGCCCAAGGTGCTAAGCGCTTGCTCCTTAGTCATGCTTGGGAATGCTGAGCAGGGAAAGGCTGGAGCGGCACGGTGTATTATACACAGGTTCTCCTTCTTATTTGCTACAGGATGTTCTAGGAATGAAGTTCGGGCGTTCAGCTATGGAATGACTGCGAGTTCAGCGTTTCCGAATGTGTACGCGATGGTCAACTCGTGAAGGGGCTAAGGTGCGACGCTTCGAATGCTGCAGCTGGCTTGACATACTCGAGAGTTAATTCAGCCTGGAGCTCGCACTTCACCTGAAAATGTCGGTTTTGTTTTGCTGCAGGAAGTGCGTTTTCGATTTGCCATGATTGATTTGCAATTGTATTTTGTGTTCCGGTCACCATGGCGTTTGCATGCATCTCGATTACTGCGAATTTTAGGCGTGTTTTGGCCGCATAATGCTTTCAAGAGAGAGCATTGAATGTGGATCTTGCTCAAGCATTGCACACACCAACAACAAAGTGATCCTCTTCTGGCGGACCGCTTCGCGTGTACAGCGCATTTATGAGGTATGCGATGGCAAAGCAGACTGTAAGACTTCAGTTAAAAGGCCCCAATCCCTAGAACAACGCCGCCACACCCTTATTTCTGTCTGCTGAAGCATATTTCTATTTTATGTTTGTCCCCTGGCTCTTGCTTTTTCTCACCAAAGATCCTAAAGCGTAACCGAGCACAGCATGCTCTGACAGTGCGTTATATTGGCGATTAGGGTGTCTTGCAGTTTTCTAGGCATCCGGCTAGGCCAGCAGTGACAACTCGTTAGAACTACTGGGTTGCTTTGCTGTTCTCTGGATGTCTTGCCGGGTTTATAGTATGGGTAAAGGCTAGACTGCACTGCGAAGATGCTGCTAGATGTCAAAGTGTTTTTAGTAAATATAGCCGTTCAGCTTTCGTGTGGGAGATCCCCATACCACTGCAAAGCAAGCTTCATATCAAGCGGTCGGTATGCTTGTAATATGGAATATTATATGCATACTGACCTTTCGGTTTGCTTCCGCGTTTTACTAATTAGTCTGCCCAAAGTTCGCAGGAGCTGTTACGGATGGCTAATAAAGTAACGCCGGGTGCATGAGTGTAGATATGTACGAATATTAATACGTAGCTCAAGACGGCACCGGAAAAAGGTATCTGAGGTGATATACCGATGAGAACGAAGGCAAAGAGCGCAACAGGCAGGAGTAGGGTGCATGCAAGTCTACGCTAGCAAAAACACATTTCCACGCGGAACCATCATCCTGGTTCTTCATGTAAGTAATATCTCCATCTCATCAAGGTGGTGAGGTAACAAACTCATAAGAATGGATAAACAACAGCATCTGGTGCAGTATGCTGCGCAGCAGCACCCTACCGTTTTCTTTTTGTGCACCATGTTTCATTCGAGGGCATACTTTGTGAAGTCTTTTTGCGCCGATTTGAAATGGTGCTACATTTGGGAGAATCTCCTCTCAAAGTGTACCAAGCTTTTTTGCGAAGGCACTTATGCCATCGTCTTGTTTCCTAGCTCTATTTTTATATGTGGTTCTTAGAACCCAGACCCATAGGAGAGGTTAACTGCTTTGCAGCAGTGCATATTGGCTTGGCACGCGCGTCTCAAACCTCAATTTTTCATTGCAGTAATACCTGCCTCCACGACACGTTCGTATGGGGGCAACGGCATGTAATTGCATGCAACGGAATTTACTAAGTCTGCGTCATTGGAAACGACATAAGGATTGCGCACGTACTTTACGCCCTGGATCAGACACCGCGATTCGCTCAAGCAGTGTGAAGCCTTTGGTTCCGTCAGCTGTGTAGATGCGTTACAGTAGCCCTAATCCCACAGGCCTCTACGGGCGAATCCATCGCAAGTCCTTTACAGCAAAAACAGGCGCACAGCTTTCTGAATTCTCTCACTCCTGGATACTGTATAACTGGAACGTGTTTCCAAGGCATTGCACTTTAATCATGGGCAATATACGTACCTTAGAATTATCACCAGTAAATGCTTTAGGGGTTCCGATTTGCGATTAGCGGTTTAGGGCTAGCATGTAGGGTTTTATGGTCTTTTGGGTTTAGTGTTTAAGGCCTAGGGATCAGGGTTTAGGGTGTAGGGGGCTTCAATCCTTTGCATTTACATTACGTGTACATCTTCCCCTCCTCGACGGCCTCTTGTCTCCAAAGGTGTCTCAAAGGGCCATAAGGCTGAGCCCCCCGTACACAGTTGCAAGTTGCAAAGAAACATGCGTCAGTACAGCAGCACTGGCGACAGCCGCTAAAGCGACTGTAGAAGAGGACGTAACAGCAACAGCCCGCGTAGCATGAACTGCGGCGAAAACGCCTGTATCTGCACAAGCGGCAGCGATATTACGACAGACACGAGCAAAAGCAGAAGCCGTGCTCAATAGCAGAAACAGCAGCAGCAAGAACAACTGCAGCAGCACTAGCAGCAGCCGCAGCAACAACAAGACCAACAGCAAGACCAACAGTAACCAAAGCAGTAGCAGGTTTCAATCTACTAAGGGTGGTGCCGCTGTTGTGCACAAATGCTTTAAGGTGGTGCTGCTGCTGGTAGCACAATGTGTTTGCTGCATGTTGCTTCTGCTCGTTTGATCTATCCTTACTCTTTTGTTTGTGCACTTCATTGAATTCTTCTCTTAGACACAGAAACATTCAATAGAAACGATTTGCGTAACTACATATGCTGGAAGGCATAGAAAGTGCACTTAGTTGTGCCGCCTTGTGCGCAAAGCTCAACGGCCCGACGGGAACCGTAGGCCGTCAGCAGCAGGAGCAGGAGCAGCAAAACTGGGGCCTGCAGCAAGCCTCGTTCTGGGCTCGCTGTGCGTGGTTGAGTTTAACGCTTCCGTGCGGTACCGGCTGTTTGCCCTGAAATACGCAGCACGGGCGAGACTTTCTGTGGCGCTCAAACAAACAAGAACTCGTGGCTCGTGCTTGTCCTTGCAGCTACATATTTACTGCAACACGAGCCGCATGGCAGCGCTGCTATTTGCGCGCGAAGGAAAAAGAAGACAGACACAGGGGCTGCGCGCATTCGAAGGCGGGTGAAGGTTGAAGAGTTCCCTTACCGAAATTCGTAGAAATGTTATTCAAGTGTCTGTAGAACCAAAGGCAAACAGACGCTGAAGGAGAAGCGTCAGATCGAAGGGGCCATGATCCGCGCCTGACACCGACCTGACGCTTACGTCGAGTCTAGGATTAGCGTTTGGGGAATAGGGTGTAGCGTTGGGGGAAGATGGTTTACGGTTTGCGGTCTGTGTGTTCGCAAGGCGTAAAGGTTGAAGTGCTTTCCAGCTACACACAACAGGGGTAGAAGGGCGAAACTGCTCAAAAGCGCGGGCAGCAGCAGCAATAGCAGCAGCTTTCTAAGCGCAACCGGCAACACAAGAAAGAGCAACACCAGTACAACTAGCACCAGCGCTGCCATAAGCAGCAGCATCCGCGAAAAAGCCAGCAGGGCAAGCATCGGCGGGGGCAACGTAGGAAGCGGAAACGAAAGCAGCATCGGCAGTGGAAGCTGCAACACGTCGTATGCGCTAAAAGAAAGTTTCAGGGTGTGTTATGTTAGTCTCACGCGCTGTGTAAAGACTGCAGCGCCACCCTTTGATGTTGACCATTTACTAGGTTTGAAGCCATGATCTCGCATCGGCAGGTCACCTCAGGGACCCTCTGCTTCTGCAGGTCCGCCAGTAAGCGTATGCTGGAGGCATTACTCAACAGGTTATAGACCGTATCCTCGTTGAAGTTCTGCCTTTCCTTTGAACTACGCAATACAGCGTTTATTGGTTGTCTTAAAGCTAAAACTTGCTTCCTTCACGTAACCATTACACTGCCGAGTGCAAGTGTGTAGAGGGCAGCTTGCTTGTTGCTTCTGTCAAAATAACAACTTGTTGGGTGTTCGTGCTGGAGCAGTAGGTGTTTCTTTGTTTTTTTGCTGTTGCTTGCTCGAAAACAATGCAATTTTCGCTGTATTTATGATTTTTTTTCTTCACGGTCCCCACAATGGGGACCGTGACAACAAGCAAATCATTGCTGCAACAAATCACATAGACTCGCAGCCCCATCTGTAGCTTCCAGCAAATCAATGACCTGTTCCCTCTTTTTAATTCAACAACGCCTAATTGTTACCGGCAATACTTCAAAATCCTATTGGTTGTTAACATTGAAGCAGCGAATTGCTTGTATACAATAAGCTTTTCCAACACAAACAGTAGGTTGCTGTTTTGCCATACACGGCGAATCGTTTACAGTTTGGACACAAACAATTAATGGGCCATTGCTTCCATATATTGAAAGAATGACCTATTGATTGGATGAGTCTGTCCTTTGCATGCCACATTTACCATTCCTCTTGACTTACGTGAACCCGTACTTCTTTATTGACGCGCACTCGTTTTGAGCTTGTCAGTTTCACTACTATGGCACTTTGCTCAAAGCCATGCATGCTTCCTTTGCAAATGCCCTTTCTGCCCAACCACTACGGGATTTACTCCCTATGCGAGGACCAAGGACTAGACAAAATGGAAAATATACAACAGAACATGCACTGTCCATGAGGAATCCAGGGACGTTTTCGAGGGTTGCTAAGGTTGCTATGAAATTCCATGGACCCATCGTTTGGAAACAAATTCATAGAGCGTAAATCTGCCCTGGTGGGACGGCGGCAAAAAATCGAATCGCCTTGCCCTAAAACCAAAGAGCTCACATGGAAGCCTAGGACACCATATAGAATAATAACTTCTTCTTTAAAGATAAATGCCAATATTGTCAGCAACAGACTCCGGCTACGGACTAACGCATGTTGCCACATGTTGAAATCGGAGACCACCTCAGAGCACGAGCAAAACATTACTTTTTTCAGCCCTAACTATCATGCGCAAATTACAGAAACCTAATGTATACTGCTTCTACACCATCTTGCCTGTACACCAGTAACTTAGGTAGTATACCTACGCTAGGGCAAAACAGCACTGAAACTCTAGTGCGCGCACTGACACGCTTGTGCTGGTTTCAAGGGCGAAGGCAGACTAGCTCTTTTCACATTGCCCCGACTCAACCCCCAGACGTGTATAATTGTGCACAAATAATATGGATACACGCGGACTTTCACTGGAGTATCGTTGATCCTTCGTTGTGCGTTGGCATTAGACTTTGTGAAGCCATCGTTGTCATACCCAGAACACTAAAACGCGCATAATCAAAGGCTTCAAAACAACCCGTTGCAAAATCAATAATTCAAATTGGGATAATCCAATTCACCTCTTATTTCTGCTACAGACATGTATGCAAATTAGCACCTGACGAAGCAAGCTCCGATACACCTACCCATGCCGCCGATCGTCATTCAATAACTCCAGCGGCAGGTGGCCGTACAGTAGGCACCACCATCCAAATCGCACCTGTCTCCGTTATATACGGCAAATATATGGTCGAAACTGAAATTAGTTCCTATATTCACTTCTCTTGAAGAAGATGTGCAGTGTAGGTCTGCAGCCCATGCAAATGCAGAATTTTGTAGCACATGCATGAGGCGAGCGGGCTGAAATGCACACGATGCACCCTAAGCACCCTCTCCCCATATACATTGAAATTCTGAAAATGACATCTTTCAACATATCCCAAACACGAAATTACGCCCGTTTTTGCATGCGAAATGTCTGCGTTCGTGCTACTTTTCGCTGCCTACGGAGCGCTTCTAGCGGAGGCGACTGGCACCGCGCAAGTGCCGGAGGCGCCTACTCCCAGCTCTGAGGTCATCTTCCTACACAATGACCTGTATTTTTACAGGGAAGGCAGGAGGTCGTACCTCTTACCGGCTGCCTTTTTCACTGCCGCAGTTGCTGCGGTGCTTTTGCTCCTTCAGTGCTTCAGGGCATTGCAATCCAGCAAGACAATGGGCAGACTTGAAGCGAATAAGCGGCGGCTTGCGGAAGGAGACTCGGATTCGTGCAATGTAGGGTTTGGCCAACAGAAACAGGGCGTCCATGTAATGTAGAGATCTAGACCTGGGAACACTAGATTCACGCGGAGTTAGAGCATCACTGCGGGTTAGTGGTTAGTCGAAACGTTCAAAGAGAACACGGGAACTGTAGTTTATCTCAGCTACCTGTGCTCAGGTAAGAATACTCCACTTTCTAGTCTTACACGTACCTTGGATTCTAGCATATTGCGGAATCTATAGTGTGAGAATGTGTGGGAGCTCGTCTTGTCTTAGCCATGCTTCCCTTGATTACATACTGGGGCTGGTTAAGCTACATCTCCGATGAGCCTTTGCAAGATGCAATCTGCCATCTGTGTCGAACATTTAGTGGTATGACGGTCAGCCCGATTGTGTATGATGGTAGTTGCTCTGCGAACACCGGAAATCGCGGCCAGCGGGGAGCGGGGGATAGCGCGAAGTATTTGAAAAACAATGACGCCCGCGCGAAAGAACTATAGGCCCGCAGGTCCCTGAGTGCTTGTTTGGTGAAACAAAGAAGGCAGGAGCCACAGCGGAAGCCGCAGCGGAGGCGGGTGTTTCTCTTTGGCCGGGGCTACGTGCGTTGTACTGTCTTCCCAGTTGGCGCCATTCCTGCATGTGCGACTGACGTTCGCTCCAAGCGAGCCGTGCACCGCAAGCCGTTTATAGGGCTCCATTCACAATGAATATATCCTGGAGGAGGACGGAAAGGAGGCCCTTGGCCTCCGTGTGCCAGATGCTTAGTGTGCGCCTTGTGGATTTTCGATTCTCAGTGGTCTTCTAACAAGAAATGACTCGACAGGGACTGCCTACGCAGCTAGCTGGCTATTTTCGCAGCTACTATTACATTTGTGCATGTTTAGTTTGCCGTGTTTGGAATCAAGTCGGTCTGCGGATAGGGGTGTACGCAAAAGTTGGCGTGGGCATAGCGAAGCTGCGTGTACGAGCATCCTTGGGTTATGCAGTTTGTAATCGGTTACGTACTGTCACGGTGCAGCACAGCCTTCTCTTCTCTGGTATTGCAAAGCCGCGCTATTTTGGTTAGCGAGCATGCTCTTAGGAACAATCTTGTTTGCTCGGATCGGTTATGTATGGGTTAGTAAACGTTTTAGGCTGTTTGATGGCAGCCGTGTGTGTATAGGTATGCATTTCCAGATATTTGAGGAAGGTCAGTGAAAATTCGCTTTATCTGAGCTGTAGTTGCCTTGAGTATCTATTGGCTCTAGCTACTCTGCCTGCACAAGGAGCCTTTGCAAGACACAATCTACAATCAAACATTTGTGTCAAGGGTTTGGTGGTAGTGCGAGCCAGCCAGGTTGTGTATAATGGTAGTTGCTCTGAAGAGAACCGAAGCACCATTGGGTTGACAAGGTCCGGCGGCGCCATGAACAGGAAATATGTGAATAGTAATCATGGTGGTTGGACGAACGTAGGGTGGGCCAGCAGCGCACTGGTTGGCTGTTGGGTAGGACGAATGAGCCGGCAGGCGCAGCTGAGGCGGGTGTTTCTGTTTGGTAGGGGCTAGGTTACTGGTGCCGTGTCTCGGAGAAGGCTCACTTCGTTTATATGTGACTGGTGTTTATCCGAGACCACCACCTCGCGAAGAAGAGTTCGTGGTACACTGTGTACTGCGGTGGAGGAGAATGGGATTGAGGCCTTTGGCCTCCTTGTGCCGGATGTTTACCATACGCCTTGAGTATTTCCAATTCTAGTTGACTTTGCAGCAAGACGCGGTTGAACGGCGACGCCGCATGCTGGCAGGTGGGTCTTGG